>MU191322.1:0-15869 GCA_016904865.1 Pissodes strobi | reverse complement strand
TTTTTCCTGAGGATATGTTTTGTTTTTCAGAAAATTCGATTTTTTTTTTATATCATAATTGAACTAAAACCTGTCTTTGGATAATTTTCCTATTTTTTTTGCTATAGGCCGGTCCAGAAAAACCCATTAATTTAATAAAATGATGTTATTCCGAAATTGTCTAATTAATGGAAAATTTTAATTTTTTTTGAAGTTTTGAATATCGGAAATTGGGTTGGTTTTAGTTAGTGTTGGTTAGTTTTGATTAGTTTGGATTAGCTGTAGTTGATTTAGATTAGTTTGAGGTAGTGAAGAGACAAGCGCACGTAGCGCGCTTGTCTTTTTACTCTGGTTAATTAGGGTTAGTTTTGCGTAGTATTGGTTAGTTTGGGTTAATCTTGATTAGTCTGAGTTGGTTTTGGTTAGTTTGAGTGAGTGTTGGTTTCAATTGATTAGTTTGGAAGAGCTGTGGTTTGTTGTGGTTAGTTTTGGTTAGTTGGGAATAGTGAAGTCTTTTTTACTCTGGTGAATTTGGGCTAGAGAGGTAGAGAGGCACTCTTAGCCAAGATTTTTTTTTTCAAATACATTTTCGTTCTTCTAAACTTTTAATTGTTTTTTTAAATGACAATGATGTATTTGCGGCGAAAAATTTTGATTGTCCTGCGTTGAAAGAGATACTCTAATACCAAAAAATAAATTTATTCTTTTCCTAACGGATTTCCGTTAAACCAAACTTGACCTATGATCGCAACAAATACATCAACCGCCTGACTATAAATGAAACATTATTTGCTTCATCATATGACAGATAAACAATCTATTTCGCGCAGGCGCCATGAAAATTGATACCCGTAATGTCGCTACTCGGTGGTGGATGTACTCGGGCAACACGCTCCCATCTCGCGTTATTGGTCATTTCAATGTATAGTCTACTAACTTAATATTAGCGTATGAAATGCTCTTTTTGCTAGAACTACATACTCCATAATTAGATAGAATTTTACTTTTGGTTGAAACTTCCGAAGTTTTTAGTTGTTTACATTTAGAATCCTAACTGGAATCCTATTATTTTCCAGTGTTACAATAATACTAGCAACAACCACTCCTTCCCTCACTTCATCATTCAGTATCAGGCGTTCATCTATCCAATCCGTGTAACAATATTTAATTACTTCACATGGTAGTATTGTCGTATAGTAGTCACATTTTGACTGTAAGGGTATGGTTACTTTATTATCTTTACTACAGAGGAAAATTAAAAAATTCTCATAATCAATTACTGCTCCGTATCTCGAAAAAAAATCGGCACCTAATACACCATGTATACTATCGTCAAACTTATCAACAATAAAAAAATTCATTATTAAATTTCTCAGGATTTATCATAAACGAAATATTTGTCGAACCTACTGATAATGTTGAACCAGAAATTAATTTTATTCAGCAAAAATGCAACTAATACTCGCCCTGATATCAATTAAAAATACCAAGACGTCCGTTCCATACCTTATGCTTATGTAATTTAATGCATTAATATTTAGATTAATTACTTCTGGATTATTAACATTATGAGCCTCGAAAAAACTGTTGATTGATACGATTTGTTGCCTGTTTATTATTCTCGTCGTTTTCCCTGCTGTCGGTAAAATAAAACCTAGGTGTTTGAAAATTTGCTCGATTTCGCCCAGGTCGTCAGAGTAGAGACCGTCCCCGACCTTGTCCTTGATATTGATTTGATTCCGGTCTGTCGTCGATCGAAATTAGACCTTTGGCTTACACTATTATGATTACCACGGTTATTGAATATATTGCTATTGTATCTACTGCGATTACCACGGCTATAGGGTTTATTAAAATTACCTAGACCTCTCATGTGAAATACATTAGGACCGCTCTTTGAGTTAACTTAGCTTTTAGAACAATTTTTATTAATAAAGGCTTTCCGTCGTTATCTATAAGCTCGCTATACAATTCAATGGTGTCAATTAATTGCTTAGTAGCCTCCTCGGTACTATCCATCGATGGCAACAAGGACGCTTCTGTCCTTAAATCAAATTTTTCCGATATACTTGTTATATTACTATTAATCCTAGTTCTACCTACAGTTTTTTCTTGACTAATTACCCTTCCTTGTCTTTGGTTAATACTCTTTCGCGAATTAGTAAAATAATCCTTGATCGCTCTCAAATACTCTTTAAAACTTTGCTCTGGGTCTTCCGCCTCCAGGCTGACCTCTTTTTTAAGGTTATTAAATTTTCCTACATCTATCGATAGTTTACTTAATCTAGCTACAATTTCACGACGCTTCCTTGACTCTTTCCTAATATTTTTTGAAATTTTTTTCTAAAATCTTACATATTTCTATTATTTCACTCAACTCTACCATACTACTACCAACATTTAAACCGAACATTAAACATAGCTATAATAAGTATTAGACTTTCTCCTTCCGCTTTTCAGCACCTCTCGACTACGTCTGATTTCCTTCCGTATCTTCTTTTCTATGCCTTTCTTCACTCGGTAGATACAGTACGCTATAACAGCTATGGCAGCTGCACAGAAGGCTACAACTCCCAAAAGCTTGCTTATTGAAAATCCTTTAGCAGTATCCTGAGTTACACCTCCACTGTTACCTGCTTGATTAATCAAAACTTCTTCTTTTGACTGGAGCCCATTCTTGCTACCGCTTTGTCGCACTAACGCCAATTCACTTAGTTACTATCCAACAGTATGCAAGGGCTGGCAGGGTCGCCATGTGATATTCTCTGTTCGGTTTGCCAGTATCGTTGCATACTGAAGGAGACAACTCGCGTAGTTTTATGGTTTTATTAGTAAAAACAGAAGTACTTGATAATACACTAATAGGAATCTAATCGGAAAGTTGCCTGTTGCACATAAATGAACATCTATAAATAATCACTCTCAGGGTTTGTCTTTATTTTACTTAACCTCTAAACAATTACTATTATCTTAATATCATGAATGCTTATTAATATCATCAACGAATTCATGGTTATCCTAATTTCTGTCGCCCTGAACTATCAAGGTAATTAGGCAATAATAATCCCTACAATTTGTCTAAATTACGGAATCCGGTACAGAGCGAAGGGCCATGCGTGAAGTTTAGAATGACTTAAAATACTTCTGGCACTTCTGTCACGTATGCGCAGATCCAAAGCTCGAAACTTTGGTGTACGGCAGCAGAGTGACTTTTTGCGCTCCCCGCGATTAGATTTTGCAGTGTTGCGTTGATGAAGGTTATAATTGAAATGACCAATAACGCGGGTTGGGGCTTGTCGCTGTATATGGTATATTATATTTAGTAAAATAGCCCGCGTGGAGCCCCAGGCGCCAGCGCAACAAAAAGTACTAAACTTAAAGATAATATTTTAACCTATGAACCACATAATACATACCTACCATTGAAAATTGGAAGAATAGTATCGCATGTTAAGCACCAACCAAACCCTCAAGTTCCCATAATAAACACAATCTGGTGAGTTTTCAGTTGTTATGAAAAATAAAAAATATTGCGTCTTGTTTAAGTAAGGCTTATGCAGAACCAATAAATATTCATAAATAAAGACCTTATATTTTATTTTAAATTCGGGACTGGATACAAGTTTTAAATAAATCACCATGGCATTGAGAATACTAGTGACTATACCGATGACCACAGCGGAAGCTGAAAGGTGCTTTTTCAACTTTGAAGTAAATTAAAACATGTTTAAGAAATTCAATGGGGAATGATAGACTAAATGCTTTAGCTGTGTCGCATATTGAGAGTGCTATGGTGGAACGAATTCCAGATTTTCATGAAAAAGTTATTGAAAAATTTATTTTGGACAAAAACAAGTGAATAAAATTTCACTTTCAAGTCGTTTCATGTCGAAGTGCTAACCACCGACAAAAATATGTACAATAATCATTTTCTGCCATCAAACTGATATCTTTTTGAGCGTTTTAGAACTTCTCATGAACTTTTTTCCAACTTTATAGATTTTTAGTTACAATAAGCTGTTTTAATGGTTTACTCTTCTGGAATCGGTAAGTACCTACTTATTAATTTCTTTAAGTGCGCAACAATTGTAATTCAAGGGGGTGCCGAATCCTTGTTTATTTTAATGATTTTAACGACTTTTGAGTAAAAAATTTTCGCCTTCGGCGTATTAGCTTCCGCCCCACTTTTTCGTGATGGCGCCAAATGCCTTCTTGCCTTGCGCCCTCCCCCTTTAAAAGCCCACAAGCCGCCACTAAATAGTATTATCATCATTTGTCAGGGGCCCCGGATTTGAAGTTACGCCACTGCGTTGATCTAATCATTTTTGTTGCACCCTGATCTGATCTCAGTGATATTCAACATTGTCCTGGCTACAGCATCATTCCAATTTGGCATGTAAACTGGTTCATAAAAACAATTTATTAATGCACAAGCAATTTTCAAAAAATCGCTGTGATGGCAGCAGTGCTGTATGGGAATGACACCTCTAAAGAATTTAGAAATGCTCTTTATATGTCCGATATGAGACTCGACAAACAAGCGTGTCTTTTTATTTTCCTAGATTGGTTCGCTTCTTCGGTTGTGAATTGTCTCTGACCTTTAGCAAATAATGGAGATATTTCACAGTTAAATTAAGTTAACTAAGGAAGTCAAGGAACTCTGCTGAGTCACGAAAGTCCCTATCTGTAACAAAAATATCAACATCTTGAAGCCAATTTCGAGCATTTACACTCTATCCACGTTTAGTTCATTCATTACAATTTGTGCATCGGCTTTTCTTGGATCAGAAAAATACGGTTCATGGACACTAACAATATAACCAGCCAGAGCTAAAATAAGTCAGATTTTTAATAAATTATAAGGTTTATAAAAGGACTAAGACTGTCTTTGTATACAAAACTGCGAACTCCTTGGGATTTTTAAATATGTGCAGTCTGGGTACAATATTGCTTTACAAACGACCGCTTCTGCATTATAAAGCTTATTTGGGAACTCCATTATGTGCCTCTGTAAGATCTGTTTTCTGTCCAGCACTTGCGGTGACTGAAATAATGGATGTTCATTTACAAAACGTGATATCAAACTATAGTTCTAACAACGGTTATACTCACACTAACAATTCGCCGAGAAGAAAAAATAAAAACAGATATTAGAAAAGACCTTGTCTTAGTTTGATTAACAATGTCATTAAACATTTTCTCTAAAACAGAATTTTTGCACTTGTGTTTGGTAAATGAATTCGTTATACCTTACAATTGATTGGGTGGAACCCCACTACTTATATGGTAGAGCCTCTTCGGCTCTGGCTCAACATATATTTATGAAAACATACAAAGATAAAATGAATAAATATTTTAGTTTTGCTTACCAATTGTGTTATTTTGATGCGTTCCTATAATATTGGCACTTATGAAGTAAAATTACCTAAATCCCAGCTATATTTAAGACACAACACATCAATAACCACAATATACATAACGGTATTTCATAAACTGAATCATTATGGCCTAGTTATGTACAACTGCGACACGTATACCATAGTAGACGTGCACAAAGTTTAGTAGCAATAAGTATTATCCTGATGACTCATTACTAGTATGATGAGACGATAGATGCCTTATGTATATTGTGGTTATGAATTTGTGTCTTAAATATAGCTGGTAATTTTACTTGATAAGTGCCAATATTACAAGAACGCATGAAAATGACACAATTGGTAAGCATAACTAAAATATCTATTCATTTTATCTTTGTATGTTTTCATAAATATCATGCTATGGGTGGATGGGCGTGAAGGTGTGGGTGTGTGTATATGTGTCATAGTTATTAATGTTAATCTATTATCCCAGATAACTGTAAAATAGTTAAGAAAACATCAATCCATAATGTCCGTTTTTTAAAATTTTGACCTCACTTTTCGAACAGACCCGGTAGGCATGGAACTTTGGCGTGAAGATAAGAAAGTCTTCTTTTCGTATCAAATACAACATATTAAAATTTTAGAAAAACGCACAGAGGTCCAAATTGCGCTTAAATAGTGCCATGTTCTTTAACAATTTCATAAACTATTTATGTCATTCCCAATGAAAGCATTTTATGCACAATGTTCAGATAAAACATTTGCACCTTGTATCACAAATTATTCTACGTTTTTATACTAGAGTTTTATTCTGACCTAAACATGGCAGCAAGTTATAAGTGTTACTATAATTCACAAAAGTTACGTTATATTACTAATAAATTCTGACAATGGCATCGGAAGCAAGAGGAAACCTATTCTGCTAAATCGTCGAACGGATACATGAAAAAGTTGCTTTAATACGTTTCTCCAAGTACGTATCCTTGTTGGTCGACTGAGCGTCGTTAGGTCACGTACCAGAAATATTGCACATTAAAGACGAGTGGACAAGCTTGGAAGAGTGATGCGGGCTGACGTCGTTGAAAGAAAATTTCAAACGTGACGAACGCAGTGATAAAAGGGGCACTAACGGCAAAAAAAAATAGTAATTTGTCCCTTGGGACTAATATATGTAGTTGATTTATCGTGGCGGAAAAAGATTTTGTTTGGAATTAGCCAATATCAAATGCCAGTATTTTTGGTTTAATTTGGAGTTTTGCGCGATAAAATTTTATTTCGAAAAACTTTGCCGCGAGTGCAGAAATATTGTAGTGTGGAGGCGTATAAAAAAGAATATCAGCTTTCTTTAAGGGTGCGAATTAATGGAACGATGCAAATATTTCAGGTCATTCGTTCAAGCATTATTTATACTTCTTATAAAGACAATGATCCAGGTGTGGCAGGCCTTGAGGAACGTTTCCAGCGAGCGGGTAGCAACGCAAACGAATGCGAACGAACGGCAACGTTCCAATATATCAGCGGCTTAGACGATCCAAACATAGGAACGAATTTTAAATTTAGAAGGAATATGTCTGGAAACGTTTCCCGGAGCAACTCGAATTACTGCATTGTGTAGGGAAGTAATTGGAAGTAATTTACAAAACGTATGCCCGAAAGGAATATATTGCTTTAGAAACTATTTACCGGCAATTTATTGAAGAGTCACCAGGAATTAAGATCTCAAAAAGTTCTTTATTTATATTTGGAATTAAGAAAACGGGCTTTAGTTAAAAAAGTAGGACGGAAAACAAAATATTTATTGGAAAAGTGTGGAATCAAATTGAAGAGAATTTTATTTTAAAATAAGCATGAAGTTGCTAATAAAGAGAGCATGTATAAACCGGTTTTTCTGGATGAGGCATGTACTTTTAGCAAAAGTGAGGATAGAAGAATATGGCAGGATGATAGTATATACAGTAATTTTAAAAGACTGGAAGTGGGATACGTTCTGTTATTGTTCATGCCAAAAATAAAAATGAATTTGAGACAAATGCATCCCTAATTTTTATGAGACCATCCATTTTGAGAAGTGGTTAAATATCAACTTATTGCAAACTTAGAGGAATCATCCTTAATTATAGGGGATAACGCTACTTATCATAGCCGTCTTGAGGAAAAAAATCTTTTAGATTGGCTTGGAAAGAAGAAAAATATCCCTTTTTCTAATAATTTTGTTTGGAAGGTGCTGTTTGAAATTTGACTTGACAATGACAAGTTCCTAAGTAAACTAATTTTACTTGCGTGTTCAAGAAGCCGCATACGTTAATTCACTAAAACGACTGATACTTCCAAGTAGGTATTAAAAATACTATAGTTATTTCGTTAGATATTGGTGAAGGACGACTTAACGGATCCCAATTACCTGGCAGTAGGGTAAAAAACTCCAACCCAAACTAACCCATGAAAACAAGAAGCCTCGGAAAACTGGCGTTATCTGGAGATCACCAGGGCACTCTACTGCTGAGATGACAACATGTGGAACAGTGGCGGCTGGAAGTAAAACAGGCGAACTTCTGCCGATAAAAAACAACAGCCGAACCTACTTCCGTGAACAGAATTTTTACACGATTTATTATCGTTGGAATAGAAGTTTCCTTTTTAGAATAGTGATTCATCCACATATGGAACAAGTCTGGAGATACTTGCTCTCTCATTCAAAACCTCAGCTTTCGCATTTACTATAAAGAACGGAGAATGTAATTGAAAAAAAATATCTTTTAAACGAATACCAACAGTAATAAATTAAGGAAACTTGTCATAATAAAGAACAATAATGACGGCACACGAAATACTGACACTTAAAGAAGGATTCGCAAAGGATACAATGGGAAAAGAAAGAAGCAAATTTAATACGTACAAACGAGTTCTTGTTCGTTGATAACAGATAAGCAGGAACAATCACCCTCGGCATGAATGGTACAACGAGACTACGTGGAAGAACAACACCAAGTAAAGTGTGTTAATAACCTATTACAAAATATTATCTAGATCAGACATGTAACGACACAAAAATATTAATGGATACGACGACTAGAGAAATTGTGATGGAATACTTAGACGTCACAAGCACTCTGGAAGACATTCACGCAGCCTCAGCATTATTAACGTGTAACAGATAGAAAATAATGTAGGACACAAAAACCAAAAATTAAAAAGTAAAAAGCACATTAAAATGGCAAAGAATTGAAAACATTATAATAAAACTCAGGGCAGACATAGAAAGTCTAACGCAGTATATAAATGAAACCATATCATTGAAAATACTAAAACATATTGAACATTTAACAAAAAATACAAAGCAATCAATTACAGAAACTTTGGACACGCTCAAACAAATATTTACAGTATACTCAATACGTCTACCCAGATACAAAAAAAATCAATGACAGACAAACAGATAATGCTCTCTTCCATCGCAATGAGAAAATACCAGCAACAGAAAAAATTTAAGTAACACCACCAAGTAAAGAAGAATCGCATACAATTCCGGAGAGAAATACACCAAAAATCATACACGATAATCATGGAGCATCATGAATTATAGAAGACGAAAATAAAAAAGGAGACAAAAGAACAAACGGAACAAAAAATAGCAACAGAAGAGGTACCTACATTATATAAAACAAACATAATTGCAAATACCCAGGGACAGATCACCATCAGTCTCAGTTTGCTTTATTATAAATATACTAAACGCTCCAGGAACAATTAAATGATATTTAAAATCTATTTATGTACTTGGATACAATATCAGAATATGATTTGGAAACCAATACGATCTATAGATATGTCTAAACAGTTAATAACCATATATTTTGCAGCTTCAATAGCTTCAGAAAAAACAGTTAATATAAAGCTCTATGAGACTTTCTTACAGCATGGGAGCAGCGAATATTCCTATAAAACGTTATAGCAATGTTCTTAAGCTAAAAACATGATGTCAAATGAACTGTGAGAGGAGGAGAAGCTAAATTTTAAATCCGAATTAGAAATAAACCAACGGAAACCAGAAGCTGCCCACGAAAAGACAAAACCAGCACAGATAAATTCACATGATATCAAATGAACTGTGAGAGGAGGAGAAGCTAAATTTTAAATCCGAATTAGAAATAAACCAACGGAAACTAGAAGCTGCTCACGAAAAGACAAAACCAGCACAGATAAATTCAGAGCTGTCAATAATCTCGTTTTAAGTACAGTGTTATGCACCATAAATCGACTACTCAATTATTGTCTTCGTTATTTGACATATCAGACAACAATTTTAAATAAGAAAGTTGTAAGGTTTTACCGGAAATTTTTTAAAATCAAATTACTTTATATATAGGGTGTGTTAAAAAAAGTGCTATGATCCAAATATGTATTTTTTCTTATGGACACACCCTGTATTTTTGAAAGAGTGTTTCTATCTGATTACGAATATATATAGTTTGATATACTTATTTTGACTAGTTTAGTTAAAGATGTCCGTTTAAAATGTCAGTTCATATTATTTGATGCAGAATAAAGAAGAATAAATGCCTTGGCTCAATTTTTTATGTTGTGAATATGACCGGAAACTTATATTTAAATATTCTACAAACAAGCCTAGGTAATTTTGTAGACGAGTTGTCTGTCAATGATATCAGGATGCACCCCTCCACCCCTCCCACACAGTACTGCTCCAGTAAGAGAGTGTCAAATAATTTAAAATAAAACCTTATAACTTTCGTATTTAACATTTTTTTCTAATATGTCACATAAAGAAGGTAATGGGGTAATCCATTTATTGTGGATCATCCTATACAACATTGTTTATCAACTCCGAATTTTAGTGTCTCAGTTGAGAGGCACCTTTGGATTTGCAATCTTACAATGCATGAATGTACTGACAGTAAAACAATCTGCCACATATTGATCGAGGTTATCTCCCTTTGGAGGGCTTATCAAATTGCTTCCTCTCTCCCTAGAAGGTCATGCTTCAATGGATGGTAAAAATAGAAACACATACGGTGTTATGTTTATGATGCAGTAATATAGCTTATCGTTGCCAGATCATATATTTTTCATCCTCGGGCATTCTGGAATGGAATGCTACATCGACCATTCAATAATAGTGCTGCGATAGATTTTACCGCGATGCCGAGCCTTGGTTAGCGGGCAGGAATATAGCTCAGATTCGGGATCGATCTACGTCAGGTGAGAAGAGATGATAAACAAAGCACTTCATTTATAAACAATAACAACATCATATGGTCAAAGACTTAGTGAGAATATATTAACAATATCTATTGGTCAGAAGTTTAATGAGATTATATTATACCCGGTTACTAAGGTGCGCACGTTCTCACGATTGATTTATATTGTTTAAATTTTTATAAGTCTTCGATCACTGCGTTATAAATATTATAAAATATTAAGAGTTTGTGTTGTGTTTCATTTAATGTTGGTTTGATACTAAGTACACTCAGAGTTTACACTGCACTTTTAACTTCTACTTCGAAAATTATCTTTCCCAGAACTTTGACAAATTTATAATAGATTCGACATTGACTACTATAGATAGGTACCCCTTGGACTTCGCGATCATGTGATCAAGCAAAGCTCAAGTTAGGGTGAGGAGAAAAGGAGGTGGTAGAACCCAAAGCGTAGATGTGAGCAGCCCAGAAGCTGGTTTTTGGTTCGCTGGCGTTTTTATATGATAAAATGTGCCGATTTTTGCACGTTTAAGGTTCATAATCACTCCCGTTGGCTGCTCGCGTTGCTTATAATTTTCTTTATTGTCTTCATAATATTTTGCAAGTTCAAGTTCAAACTTCTAAATCCAAAGCTATTCTAGTATAGAACAAAAGGAAAAATATGATATCATCGTTCACCACTCTCGTGAGTGGTAAGAGCTGGTGAGAATGGGCGGTAAAAAGCCTTTCACAGTAGTGAAAATTAAAATTTATAATTTTTTCTTATGTCCAGCCTATTGAAAATTTAATTTTAAGAAAGATAATGGCGAATCGTTTGTATGAAAAGGTGTGAAGTGGGTCCGGTATGATAAAGCCTATGGCAACATATTTTATAGAAGTAGTTACGATGAAGAAGGGCCTTTCAAAATTATGATCTTTTTGAGCCTTGCTCCATTATGTTCCCAAATGTGAATACCTAAATGTAATCTACAAAGAAAAGAAAACAATTTATTTGAATTGCTACCATATTATATTAACGAAATATTTTATGATTTATTTTGGTTGAAGAGCCATCTGATGCGGTTTAGTGGGTAGAGAGGTATCTTTGAATGTATATTTTTGGTAAAAATTAAAATATGAAATTGTTTCAGGATTTTTCAAAACCAACATATCCAGAAACCACACTACACAAAAGAACAATTTAATTTTCTTCATTTTCCAATAAAAATGAGTTTATACTTGTCTCCTTTTCCACGTGCAAGGTCGTATTGACCTTAGAATATCTCGTTGTTTGAGTATACAAAAAAAGATTAAAAGTGATATTTCAAGACAGTAGGAACTAGATGTATAAAAATATCCCATAATTATTTAATGTTTGTAATTTTTATGAAAAGAAAGTTTTTAGGTGTGATTTCAAGAAAGCTACATTTTGAAGTACTTTACCACCACCATTCCTAATATTATATTATATAATGTCAAAGGGGATTATAGCGGTGCCTCCACCACGTGTCAAGGATGATTATTGGAACGTTTCCCATCACGTGTCGCAGAGCATATTTGCAGGTGGTGATGAATAGAATAATAACTTGCTGACTTAGAAATAAATGTACGTATGTTGATGCCCAGGTTTAGTATAAATTGCACGGTTATGTTGCTAACCATATTTAAATATAATTTACCAGAAGAGCGTGAAGCGCATGACCGTTCGTTGAGGACTGACTAGACGCGACCTATTTGGTTCCCTTGAGGCAATTTGAGGTTCCCTTGATAGTACTTTTAGTTTATGTTGAATTGAAGAGATTTAATTCGTTTAATTTATATTGGTATGCTTAATTTGGCTTCACTTTAATTTAGGTTCGCTTTACCTTGACTAACTTTGATTACTTTTTTACTGACGCAACTTAGGGAGGTGTGAACTTGATGCCAGTAAGCGTTTGCCGTTGAGGTACTACGAACTGGACCAAGATTGGAGGGTTTAAACATGTGACCAGTAAGCGTTTGCCGTTAAGGTACTAGAATCTGGACCAAGTTATCGTTTACTGGGTTTGCACGTTCTTTTATACTAAAATTTGTTGAAAGTTTACTGATGGTTTTTAAAATATGTATAATAAATAGAAGTAATTGTAGTCATCATCAGCCCATGACTAAAATCACAAGAACGTGTCAACAGAAAATATTACGACCAACCCAAACTTCAAATACAATACGAATTAAATTTCTTCAACTTACATTCCATAGTAGGGTGGACGTCAACAATTAGTAAAAATGGATTACACAAAAACATAGATGTGTTAAAAAACTTCGATCCGAGAGATATTTATAATAATTATTATCTTTCAAGGTCAAATATTTTCCAACTTTTGACTGAGTGTTCTTTTTTTATACTAGAATCTTTTAGTTAACAATAATATATTTAATTTTTAAGAGGGTAAAATCTGGTATAATATTTCTGAATATGTATATACCTTCGGTTTTCAAGGTTAACCTCTTAAGAATTAAATTTATCTCAGATTTAGAGAAATATTATATCAAACTTTTAAGAGCATAACATCTGTGCCATTGTTCTTAAATAAGGTACATGTCTGGTTTTCAAGATTAGTAGATTATATAGTGCTGTTTTTTATTGGACAGGAGATTATTAGACGCATACGAAAGTATTGAAATTATTAAATACAAGTATAGTTTAAATAGAGATAGAGGGCCTTTTCCCTACTAGTTTAGTAGTTAGTTTTAGTTATTTAAAATCATTTTATGTAGTTTTGGCAATCGATATAAAAATCTATATCGATTGCCAAAACTACATAAAATGATTTTAAAAGTTAATAACTAAAACTAACTACTAAGTAGGGAAAAGGCCCTCTATCTCTATTTAAACTATATTTGTATTTAATAATTTCAATACTTTCGTATGCGTCTAATCTCCTGTCAGATATATTATGGATTCATTTTACATTTTTAATTGTAATTTTATGCTTATTTTAAAGAGCATGCTCGGCAACACTTGATTTTTCCGTTCTACCTTAATTTAAATGAGCTATATGTTCTTTTGAATCTTGTGTGTATAGATCTTCTAGTTTGCCCAACATAATTTTAGTACAGTCTATGCATCCCATTTTAAAGATTCCACTCTTTGGGGTGTTTCAAATTTGTCCTTTGGACAATCTAATAATTTCCTAACGTTAAACTGAGTGTGGTGTACTAATTTTAAACCTACGTTTTTAAAGGCTTTCTGGAGTCTTCTAGTATGCTGAGGATTATATTGTATCGAGTCATATTTTGTATTTTCATCCTGATTAACGAAAGAAGTGAAATCACGAATGGTCTTTCTAAGCATATGTCTAATAATTAGTTAGTATTAAAACCACTAACTGTCGCTATATTCTTAATTGTCTCCTTTTCATTATTAAATCTTTCTTTACTGAGAAAAAATAAGAAATGAAAGCTGCTATTTTATATTAGTCGCAATGGAAGGAGTTTCTATAAATATCAAATTCTAGTGTGCTATTCTATATCATTCCTAATTACTAAAATATCCAAAAATAGTAGTTGGATATTGTTGTGACTAGTAGGATCTAAGGGTTATTTTTTTTTTGTTTCGCTTGTTTAAGCACAGTTAGTATAAAATAGAGTTAGATAGATTGTAATTCTGTTTCGGTATTGTGGATAAAACTGTGTCGTTGTAAAACTCATTACAATACAGCCGATAACAATTCATTATTTTGCTTGGCCTATGGGCGATGACATCACGTATCAGTTCTTTAGTTTTGTCTTATATCGGTTATAGATCAGATTTATATTGTTTTATCATCCGTGATATTCAGAATTGTAAAATAGACTTCTATCATCTTCATCTTCAATCTCAGAATAGAAGCTAAAAACCATATTCAATTATTTTTTCGCAAAACGTGCTGCAATTTTTTATTCAGGTCACAAAAATTGTGATAATTCAAAGGCCAGCACAAATACATTTATAGACGATTGAATAAGTTCCAATCATCGAACAATAATCCCTCCAACAATTGGAAAACCGAGCGCATATGTGTTTTGTAAGTGCTTTTAACTGCTTTCATCGTTTAACCACTAAAATTCTAAAAGAATTCGGAATTAAATTTCAGCTATTTCAAAAACAATTTTAAAAATTGACTTATTCAATAGGGATATTAATCGTGTTTTAAATCAGCCACAAATTAAATCTGTTTTAGGACCGGTAATGTAAGCATACCATATTGGCTCATTCGAAAATTTATATTGTCTGCGCAAATGATAAGGGTCTCAGCGAAATAAATAGCACCGCAAAAAATGCCATTTGTAAAAGTCCGACACCGACGGGCGCCGCGTTTTGTTTTAAGAGAAAGGGCCTACGTTCTTGGCTTATGCTTCGAGATATAATCTTAAGGTAAACGGATGGGAGTAATAAAAATGCCACGAGACGTTTATCTATCTCTAATAAGAGAAATGATGAATATGAAAAAACAAGGAAATTCGACGTCCCTGCAAAAAATATGCCTTTCCGCAATCGTGGATCATTTTATTTGAAAAAAATTTAGAATATCATATCGAAGGTGTAGCTGGAAAAAAATGATAAGTGAGAATATAAGACTAAATAAATATGCTTAATATAAGAGAGGTATAAACGCATAATATGCTTTATATTGAATTTGCAAACAATACTCCATTACTAGTAGATCTTACATAAATATTATAATATATTCATCAAAGACATAAATTTATGAGCGGAAACGTGACATTAGGCATGTTAAGTACCTGTGATGCAGGTAAAGCTCAAATGTTTCTAATTTCTGTATTGAAATTTGTAATCATAATAATGGCCCTCTTCTCATGTGTAGAATCAGCTCCTACACACATTCATTGTAAATAGAAAATAAGATCGTATAATATACAACATGGTTTCTGCTTCTAACCCATTTCTGTCATCTCCAGATCCTTCTTTGTTGAGAAAGGTTTTTACCTGAGTTGGATAAACTAACACTCGTTTAATATTGAAAGTATCACCCATAGCGATATTATGGAGAACCATAATGCTTGGCCTAATCAAATAGGCTAAGTCTCTTATATATCTTTGTTTTAAGTTAGATAACTATTGGAACTTTTGTTGTAATAGGCGATATCCAATTTATTTGTCGCTTAACAGCTTAGTGTTATAATTTATATGGGTTTCTTATCCACCTCTATATATAAAAAATAAATTGGTAAATATGCTTGAAGTATGGTCTAAAATGTATAAATAAATACTAATTAAATCTGTAGCAAAAATATAGGTATGACCTGGGGTTTGACCAAGGTAATGCTGCTTCCATGTACCATGTAATGTACA
>MU191321.1:17195-36509 GCA_016904865.1 Pissodes strobi | reverse complement strand
AAATAAGGCGTAGATATAGTTATTGTACGATAGCAGAGTCGACTCATGGCGTTATGTAATTATGATAACTGTACTGGCGAAGGTGTATTGGCGAAATAAAACGTGTTACTAAAAATTAAGTGTTCACAATTTTCTGCAACCTCATATTAAAAAAAATTAAATACAAATTTTAAATAAAATCAGAGTTTTTAGCAAATAAAAATCAATATTGGATCATTCGAGCTATTTAGAAAATAATGTTTTTCAAAAACCGTTATTGTAAATTGCAAGAATCAGCTACAATCGGCAAAACGAAATCCAATATGGAGGACGCATTTTACTCGCTGCTAAAGAGCTCTAGCGGCAATAATCACTTATCTAATCAAAATTTATTCGGAACATCGGTCTGTCTGAATGGTTCATTTTATGATGAAGGAAATAATCATATATTATATCACATGAACTACGAATTTAGTCGATTAAACTACATTATTTGCGATCGAGAGTTTTTATTAAATTATTTTGCATGAAACTATTTGTCTGAAAAATCATGCTAGAAATATTGAGCATAGTTTAGCCGATTAACTTCATAGTTTGAGTGGTATACGGATAGATTATTTCCTGAATTAGTTTAATAGGTTCATTTTGATTAAAGCACATAAAACACGTTCAGAACGTTGATAACGACGCTTTGCGCAATATTTGCGTTTTTGTCACGTTGACTACATACCCTGATGCGATGACTCAGTTCGCGTATCAAAGTCGACGTGTAAATATTCCAAAATTTAGTATTTTCTACCACCTCATATTAAAATAATGAAATACAAATTTTATAGAAAATCAGAGTTTTTAGCAATAAAAATCAATATCAGATCATGCGAGTCATTTAGAAAATAACGTTTTTCAAAAACCGTTAATGTAAATTGTACGAATCAGCTACAATCGACAAAACGAAATCCAATATGGAGGACGAAGTTTACGCGCTGTTAAAGAGGTCTAGTGCAATAATCACTTATCTAATCAAAATTTATTCAGAAAATCGGGCTGTTTGATTGGTCCATTTTACGATGAATGAAATAATTCGTTATTTGCGCTTTTCTAACTTGTGGATTAAAACGGGGGGGTGGCCTACTTTTTATCTAAATAGCCTATACGATGTAAATTACACTAGTTCTATATATCAATACGAGGACTGGAAAAGGGGTGGTTTCGAATAGAAAAAAATATATTTATAGGCGAAGTGATCGGAAAATTTGTGTCACACCACTCAAATCGGCAGGTTACGCTACTTTAACATATGAAAAAATGGAAAAATACATATAGGCATTGTTTATTATAAAGACAATGATATAGGTGAAGTGAGCTAGAAAATTAGTTTGAATTTCATTCATGTAGCGAGTTACTCGCTGAAGTAATAAATAAGACCGCCTCGTATGCCGACCACACATTCCGAAAATCAATAACTCTCTGTAGGGTACGCCCTCAAGCGGAGCGTTGCGAAATCCTTACAATTAGCTTACGAGTGGTTCGGCTGAGTTATTGATTTTCTGAATGTGTAGTCGTACTGGTCTGAATTACATTGTTCATCTCATGAAATTTGTGCAAACCGCGAGAATGGTATCAAAAATTAACATTTCTTCAACTTTATTCATTTAGAACTGAAAGGTCATGTAATTATATAATGCTAAAATGCGTGATTTATTACATTAGAACTGATTAATCCTTAGCATCACATCATCTTCAGACCCCATATAGCAGGCATTTTCTATGCGATTTAATCGGTTTATATCTATAC
The DNA here is from genome assembly GCA_016904865.1 of Pissodes strobi. NCBI lineage: Eukaryota > Metazoa > Arthropoda > Insecta > Coleoptera > Curculionidae > Pissodes > Pissodes strobi. Next base: position 34,735 of record MU191321.1, on the reverse strand, counting down.
TAGCTAAAAGACTTTTCAACATTTTTAAAGACGGATCGTATACTTTGTCTTGACTGACGCTCCAAATATGAACATCGTTTGACAAATTATGTATTATTTCTTCAGAATTATACACCAAAGCCCTACATTTTAGCTCTACATCAATTCTAAATTTCTTTGCGGCTTCAGAAAATAGATATTAATGAAGCGGACTGACAAGCTCCATATAATTTTTTCTTTATAAATTCGTTTTCGATTATAGCGATTTATAATGAAAATGTTGCGGAAGGAAAACGTATTTATTCATTAAGCCCTCCATAAGTTTTTAGACAACGCGTACTCGATCAGTCGACCTGCGACGCGCACAGTGTGGCCAAAGTGGAAACCGACTTTCCTGACCATATCGAAACCCCCTGAAAACTATATTATCCCCGTTCATAACTCTTGGGAGGTACATCTTCAAGATATTTCACATACAGGAGTGTCAAGTAAGGTGCCCATGAATCGTAGAATCAATACTTCGCATAAAAAAACGTTGAAAATTACAACAATTAAGGTTCATCTATGCTGAATTTTATCCGACTAGTGTTGCAGGGAAAAAAATGTGTAAGAGCAGCTTTTTGTTCATGTTGACTGCAGCTAAACGGTGCTGTTTTTCGTCTCACAAAAAATAATAAAAAAGTCATTTTTTGGATGATGGAACAAAGATTTTTTTGAAAAAAAATGAGTTGATTCATCCATTGACTGCCATATAAGTTTAGCTCTGGCTTGCTGCGATCTGTAACTATTTTTCTAGGTTAGTTTACACCTTAGATAACCACCCCTCAAAGTTTCGTATGTATTATCAAAACAGGGAATAGAAAGAAAAAGGTGAAAGAAGTCGTTGATAAATCATAAAATAGATAGAAAAACTGAGAAATGTCCGGTTAATGTTGATAAGGTTGATGTTATGATGTTATACCCTATTTCGCTGATGTTTTCTAGTTTCCAAACCAAATGACGTTTGCAAACTGCCAAAATTACAATAATATGCATTTTTTTTAATGGAACACCCGGCATTTTATTGAGTAAAACGATAAACATTTTTCGCCTAATTCCATATATACCCTGTATGTTAATATTTCGTTCAACCGTTTTTGCGCTATTTAATTTATAGTTGACTTCAATTTACATTACCTTGATTGTGGGTTGCCATAAATTCTACTGACATGACCTAAATTAAGTGCAACTTTAAACTTAAATGGCGAAAAAACAGTTGAACCAAATATCAACTTATAGGATATATTTGTAATCAGGAGAAAAATGTTTATCGTTCTAGTCAATAATATACAGGATGATCCATTTAAAAAAATGCATGTTGCAGTCGTTTTGACAGTTTGCAAATGCCATTTGTATTTTTTGACATATGCATAAGATAATAGAGGTAAAATCCTTCAACTTTTGTATTTAAACTTTTTTCATATCTTTAAAATTAAAAGTAGTAGAAGCTCCACTAATTATAAGGAACAGGCCCTGTACGTCATGACTAAATTAATTGTTTATATAGGCTAATTTTGCGTTTTTGTAACTAAAATCCTGTATTTCTGGTATTCTGCACATTACTTATATTTCTATTATTGTAGTTTTCCCGTACTGTGTGCAATATACGTAATTTTTCGTTCCAGTATAGCTGTTTGTTGATATTTCGGTGGTATTTTCTAATATTGTCTAAAATCTGACTTTTTTTAGAAATCATATCGACGCCCTATGCAAAATCCTATAAATTGAATAATTTTTGGCCCTTCAAGATACCCGAAAAAGGTTTTTTCCAAAAAACGACCTTTCGGCCACACTGTGCGATGCCTTCTTATTATTCATTCCTGGGTTTTTATTAAATTATTCTGCATGAAACTATTTGCCAAAAAGAAAAATCATGCGAGAAATATTGTGAGATAACCCGCATCTTTAAAATACTATTTCATTAGACCTGATACATTAATTTTTGAGACACCCTATATATGTGTGTATTTTGAGACACCCCTTATACATGTAAAAGATAAAAACATGTCATAAATTGAAGTCGAGTTTTTGCGAGTTTTTTTTGGAGGAGATCCGAAAGGTATTGCTCGAGAACGAAAAATAGAGAGTCAGCAGCCATCGGAGTGTACGGTTTATTTTGGTGAATTGTTTTGCTTCTGTGTTGCGATATGTCATTGCAAGTCGGTAAAATGAAACTTATAATATTGTTATTAACATAATTTGTACCATTATATATTTTATACTCATTGATAATCCATGATTGATGGTATTAGCCTGTATATATATTTTGATATTGTTATAAACCTAATTTGAACAAATATTTCATTTATTCTCATTGATAATTAATATTTGATGGACTAACATTTTCATATTGTTATTAACATAATTTACATAAATATTTCTACTAATCTCATTGATAATTAATATTTGATGGACTAACATGTATATACATTTTCATATTATTATTAACATAATTTGCATAAATATTTCTTCTAATCTCATTGATAATTAATATTTGATGGACTAACATGTGTATACATTTTCATAAAGTTATTAACATAATTTGCATAAATATTTCTACTAATCTCATTGATAATTAATATTTGATGGCCTAATATGTGTATACATTTTCATATTGCTATTAACATAATTTACATAAATATTTCTTCTAATCTCATTGATAATTGATATTTGATGGCATAACATGTGTATATATTTTGATATTGTTATTATCATTATTTGCATAATTATTTCTTTATCTTCATGGATAATTTATATTTGATGGCATAACATGTGTATATATTTGATATTGTTATTAACATTATTTGCATAAATATTTCTTTATCTTCATGGATAATTCATATTTGATGACATAACATGTATATATATTTGGATATTGTTATAAACATAATCTGCATAAATATTTCTTCTATTTTCATGGATAATTCATATTTGATGGCATAACCTGTGTATATATTTAATGAAATCGTGTTATGCTGTGAACAACACTGCTTTAAGTGAAAACATAAAATGTATAATTTGCTGTCTTTTCGTGCTAGGGTTTTAATATTAGAATGACTGAGAACGTACACAAGGGCCTTGATGAATCTATACTAACCATTTCCTACCCTGACGGGAGAATATCCTAGTTATAAATATAATGATCATTCTAGAGTTAAGTATAAAACTATACTATGGTATTGTCCCATATTTGCAACTAAATAGCTGGATAGCCTCCGTAATCCAGGACCTCAGTACCTACCAGCGGCGTCTGGTTAACTAACAAAAACCTCTTCAGTTTTAAATGTATTGTTACAAGTGTGGAACTACGAATTGTGGTACGGGAGACAGTAATTTAATTAATTATAGTACTAATAGTTTATACAGCATAATTCGGTTTAGGAATTTAGATCGAGGGTTTCTCTGCCGTACTCTTTCCCCTCGTGAATTCCAGGCTGAGTCCGGCACGTTTTTCTTTAATAAATTAGGCGTATTAGGAATCTGTGGTTTAATTTACATGACGCACCTCTCCCTCAAGTTTCCCTAAATGTGTTCCGTTGAAACGCATAACGAGTGAGTAAAATTGTGCAAGATATAATAATAACACAACGTAGGGCTTAGTTTTCTTTTTAATCTATTTTGACGATCAGTGGTAAAATAAAGGCAAAACACAATATTACTTATCTGATTCAACTATGTTGAACAGGCCCGGGTACGTTATACTACAATTGAATGTAGTTAAATCAATTAAATTCATAGTTCCAGCAGTATACGGCTAGATTATTTCCTGAATTAGTTTAATTAAATCCATAAAATCCGTTAAAAAGAATTAACAGTAACTTTATACTTTTCAACAAATTTTACATAAATCGCGAATTCATTTTGAACAAAGCACCAAAAACATATTCAGAGCGTTGAAAATGACGCTGCTGCACATAATATTTGTATTTTTGTCACCTTGGTTACATACCCCAATGATATGACTAGACCGTGGCTACGACAAAACGAAATCCAATATGGAGGTCACAGTTTAATCTTTGTTAAAGAAGTCTAGTGCAATAATTGCATATCTAAACAAATTTATACAGAAAATCAGGCTGTCTGATTGACCCATTTTACGATGAAGGAAATAATCTGGGTTATTAGCGCTTTTTCTAACTTGTGGATTAAAATATTTCATATTTTAACGACGTGCGAATAAAAGAAAAGCGTTTTGAATAATGTTTGTTCTATTTTCAATACGCATATTTATTTGTGGATTAGGGTTTAGCGGAGGGTATATAGGTTCTATTTTTTGCCGATTTTTATATTAAACAGATGTAAATCGTTCAATTACGTACAACTTATAAGTAACATAGTTGAAGGTGGTCTGGCGTGCATTGGAAGATGATGTGTGAATAGTTGAGCTGGTTTGTCAGTTAGTAGAATAAAAATTTTAAAAACAGCACAAACTAATAATATACGATAAGTAGTGTTTTCGAATGAACAGATCTGCTTGCTATTATACATAAATCATATTCGTACAATTTTAGCTTGAAAACATAGGATATTATCTCATAATGTAATCGATCTTACATATCACGTACTATTTGTGAAGCGATAATATAAATACATAACGCCCTAGAAATTCGACTTCATGTATGCTGCAACATAAAATGTTTTCCTTCAATAGGTACCTTATATGAGATATATGCAGGATTATTTAGTAAAATGACATGTTTGGATTTAAAATGTTTATTAGGATATAACAACATTAATATCTTTTTATACTATTTATATATTGTTACGTTTTTTCCGTGGGTTCTTAACAGAATTACAACTTTGCTATTTTCAACTAATACTCTCTTTATTCACTACCACTCTATACAATTTAACACTCTATACTACTCTTATAACTTTACAACTAATATCTATTCAACACTCAATGGTTAACTGAACTGAACTCTAACATTCGCCTTAGGTCTGCTTATATATAATCTCAAATCTATCACGAATATTCGGGAAGTATTCCGAGGCCACTCTATATGATCTCGACGAGGCCATCGAGATAATTCCAGTCCATCTATCCTGAAATTTCGCGGCCGGCCGGGCGATGATTCATACGGACAGAGAAGCGAGGGGCACGGCGCGGCGGCTAGTTCTATAGGGTAGCACAAAAACGTTCGGATAGTTAGTCGTGACAATATATTTTATGAATTATGTCTACACCATTCTCTTCTTTTTGCTTCTGTATATGTTTCTCTATACGAACGACACTTGTTTAGATCGCAATGAGCCCTAAGTTCCAAATCGGTTATAGGTCCTTGATTAGCACACATTTTATCAGTTAAAGATGGTAATATATTTTTTGTAAACCATTCCATCAAATCACCTCTCATTGGCAGATCCATCTTGTCCAATTCAATTGATTTTCTCTCCTTTCTGGAGATAAAACTGATGCAAATCCTAATCTTGGCTGTATCCGGCGTTAAATTTCTTGCAAATTTAATGCTTTTTAATTCGCTACGAAAACAAATTAAAAATCTTTTTTTAACTTCGGCAGATGTCCTGTATCCTAAATATGCCTGATGGGGCTGATTCTTAAGTTGTGTCTCCACAATTTGTTTCAATGCATCAAAATAGGTGTTTTCTCTAACTATATAATTTTCCTCATAACAGGTATAACAACATGTCTTGATGTCATAAGCGGGGCAGCCTTTTCGATCCATGTAATAATTACTACCAACTCGATATCCTTTTCCATCGTCGCATATTTCGCACAGCTCCTTAAGATCGGTCACGCATTCAGAACAATTGCATGCCCTTCCCCAAAGACACTCTTTAGGCATGACTGTTCTTCTCGATGGCTAAGACAAGACTAATGAAATACCCATCAGATATCTAATTAAGTAATGTTTTGCAGGTAGCAGGGAGTTTGCATAGTTACCATTAGAAAATCTAAGAAGCCGAGGTCTATCAATCATAAACGAAAACCTCCGAGTAAGTTTTATGCAGTAAAATTCATGAACACGCTCCTAATTTGAAAAATATTTCCAGGTTTCTTCTGAACGCACTCTTCCCTACCAAAAGTATAAATATAGCTATAGCAGCTGTCTCCGTCATTAGTTCTCTGACTGTCGTATAGTGAAGACGTTAGCTCATAGATGTCTTTTGTTATTGCGCTATTGAAACATCTAGCAGTTCTTCTTGGGGTTATAACACCCAAAAGCAATGATGAAGAGGTACGAGGTGGTTTGCTGGAATGTGCTAAGGCAGTACGTCGAATAAATAAAGCAATGAAAAAAGCTTCCACCATAGACGAAAAGCAGCAATTAATTTGAGCTCTAGCCAATGTGAAAATCTTGAAAGCACAGTTCAAATTGAAACGAAAAATTGGATTGGGCCTCAAAGAAACTAAGCAGACGGCTAAGCATCGCGTCAATTGGGAAGATCTTCATTGGGCCTTCGAATCAAGGGTTAGAACTGGAGCAATTATCAATAACAAACATACTGATTTGATACCGTTTTTGGACGATTGCGAGGCTCTGTTTGAAAGACGTATCCACAACGCATTGAAAAAGGAGAACGCTCTGAAGGTTAATCCAACGCTATGTGGCGAATTCCAAGTCACTAAGGCCGATCAAGTCCAAATCGAAAATAAATACCTTAAACACCCGAAATGTAGCTATCCACAAAGACACCGATTTGAGCGACTGGTTTCAGGAAAACATCAAAAATCCGCTACTTGTTGAGATGGACGAGTTCCAGGAAAAAGACAGCGGCTGGGCTCTAAGTAGAATAATTAATCTAGCTATTAATATAAATAAGTTCAATCCACTTAGGGCCGGTAGTTATATAAAACTTCCTAAACAAATTGTTGATAGAAAAGCATGTATCAATATTCAAAATTTCGATGATTTATGTTTTGGATGGACGGTAGTTTCCGCTTTGTTTCCTGTTCATCGGGATATTGCTAAAATAACTTCATCATACCCAAACCCCAAGGATGTGTTGAATTTAGAAGGTACGCAGTTTCCTATGACATTAAGACAAGTTCCTAGATTTTGAAGAAGATGGTGATGAAGCTGCGTTTGTTCCTCCAAAATATCACTATGTTTGGATTGAGAATCTTTCTCGTCTCCTCTCATCTCAATTAAGCAGGCATAAAGAGGTGAAATACTTGTGTAACCGCTGTCTACATTATTCCCATTCAGAGGAGAAACTTTCTCAACACCATAAAGATTGCATAAAATTAAATAATGATCCAGTTCCACGACTTCCAGCCGAGGACAAAAAATGGATTGAATTTAAAGATTTTAAATATAATAAAGGCTCCCTTTATAATTTATGCAGATACTGAGTGTTTGCTCTTACCTGTAGAAGATGATAAAAGCAAAACTACTCAACAATACCAAGAACATGTACCGTATAGCGTTGGATATTTTGTCAAATGCAGCTACGATGATAGTCTATCATTTTATAAATCATATACAGGCCGTGATTGTATGCAGTGGTTTGTGCGAGAACTTTTTGAATTTGCCTCAGATGTAGAAACTGTTTTCTTATGCCCTTTGCCTATGAATCGCTTATCTTTAGAACAAGAAACAAATTTTATTTGTGCAAAGGAGTGTCATATTTGTGAAAAACCTTTTGGATCGGCTGATAAAAAAGTTAGAGACCACTGTCATCTAACTGGTAAATACCGAGGTGCCGCTCATGAAGCATGCAATCTGAATTTCAAAGATGTACATACAATACCCGTTCTTTTCCATAATATGAGTTCCTACGATGGACATATGGTGGTCAAAGCATTAGCTGAGGTTGAGGGAAAAATCGATGTTTTACCTGTGAGCAAGGAAAAATATATATCATTCACAAAACATATTCCAGAAAATCTAATTAAATTCCGATTTATTGACAGCTTTCGATTCTTGGCCTCGAGCCTTGATGGATTAGCTTCATACTTACCGGAATATCCAATGCTGAAATCCGAGTTTGGAGAGCTTACTGATGAACAATATAAATTACTTTGTAGAAAAGGTGTATATCCATATGATTTCATGACCGGGTGGGATAAGCTCGAGGAAGTTAAATTACCATCAAAAATGGCGTTTTATAGTAGTTTGATCGATTCTATGATAAGTAATAAAGAATATGCTCATGCGCAGTCTGTATGGAGTTCTTTTCGATGCAAAACACTACAGGATTACTCAGATCTATATATGAAGACAGACATTTTATTGCTTGCCGACGTTTTTGAACAGTTTAGAAATACATCTTTAAAAACATATGGTACAGATCCCGCGCATGCTTATACTTTACCGTGGTATGCTTGGCAATGTATGTTAATACAAATGTCGAAAACTAATCAGCCTAAGCTAGAACTTCTAACTGATTTGGATATGGTTCTGTTTATCGAAAAAGGCATAAGAGAATGCTCGAAGCGTTATGCTGAAGCAAATAATAAGTATCTACCTGATTATGATGCAAAGAAGGATGATACATATCTAATGTATTTCGATATAAATAACCAATATGGCTGGGCCATGTCGCAATATCTGTCTTATGGAAACTTTAATTAGGTATCCCATGAAGCTATTAATAATTTAGATGTTTCAAAAATTTCAGATGATGCTAGTACTGGGTATATTTTAGAAGTTGATCTTGAAATTCCACATGAGCTTCACGATAAGTTTTCAGACCTTCCACCATGCCCTGAACATGGAATACCTGAAGGTTGCGAAAATAAAAATAATAAAAACCTGCTGGCAACGTTGGGTGATAAAACGGAACATGTGATTCATTATAGAAATTTGAAGCAAGCTTTAGCTATGGGAGCTAAAATTAAAAAGATACATCGAGTATTATCATTTTCGCAATCCCCATGGTTAAAATCGTATATAGATCTTAACACACGTCTCAGACAAAATGCTAAGAATGAGTTTGAAAAGAACTTGTTCAAGCTGATGAATAACGCGGTGTTTGGAAAAACTATGGAGAACATTCGAAAACATTCATCCATTAAACTTATCACAAATTGGGAAGGACGTTATGGGGCTGAAGCTTTAATAGCAAGACCAGAGTTTAAAAGTACTACTATAATTAATGAAAACCTGATTATAATCGAGGTCGCAAAATCAGAGACATTTTTTAATAAGCCGATATATGTAGGAATGTGTATCCTGGATTTGGCTAAAACCACAATTTATAATTTTCACTATAATTATATGAGAACCCGGTTTTCCAACTGCAACGTTCTCTATACTGATACAGACAGTCTTATATACGAAATCAAAAATACAGATGTTTATAATGTTATGCAAAAAGACTGTCACCAATATTTTGACACGTCCGACTATGCTGCCGATAACGAATATTCCATTCCATTAGTGAACAAGAAACTTCTTGGAATGATGAAGGTATAGCATGTGATTACTCACCTCTATGTTTAGAATAATGCTATTTATTTTCTTATAATTTTAGTGAAGGTTAAAGGATACACAGATCTATGAATGATTCATAATTTATTAATTTGATTACATTTAAACTGGATCTCATTGCTTTGTGAAACATGTTGGTGTCATTTCTTCGGTATTGTCCAATACGGTATTCTCATCTTGATGTAATCGAGTCCAGTATATGCTAAAATTGAACATGTCAATTAAAAGTTTGTTTTAGGTGCATAGTCACAATGGTTGCTACTTAAATGGATAATATCTTACCTTACTAGTTATTTCAAACTTTTCATTCAGTCGAGGCATCCTTCGTGTCTTAATTCTAATGTTATAGTATAGCAAGTAATCCATATCTCTTGCTCGCATATATCATCGATTGAATTGTAATATGATTAATTTTAGTAGAATACAGGGCTAAAAACAACGAATTGTTAATTGATAAAACGTAAACATGTAATTAGTTTGAGAATGCTTGATATATTTGTTAACTTAAGATATTTTATTATTGTATACATCCCTGCATGATCGTGATGAATAACTCTTCTATCTGTAATTCCCTACATGAAATTATTATTTAATTGCTTATTTGAATTAAGTGATAAATGACCGGCAAATCGCTTGTTGTTTTTATTTTTATCCGTGGTCAGCTGGGATGTGACAGGTGTTCGTCTTCTTTTCTTAAAGTGTGGCCGGACTTGTCTTCGGAAAGCTTTAGGCGATTTCTCGTGAGTATCATGGTACAGAACGCGTGGAGCTCGGAGTAAATCGGAGCCCAGCTTCAGTGAATCAAGATTCTGAACGTACTTTTGTATTTTGACGGATTGTCAGAGTGGATTGGTTTTTCTTGATATGCGACTGACTTGGCACTTCTGCACGGCGCGACGACCGGAGCGGTCAGACCTGTGACAGAGGCCAAATTGATTAAGGATATATATCCTTCGCCTTGTAAAAGGGATTTGAGAGTAAATATCAATTTGTGATGGCTCTCCAACCTAATTTAGGTTGATAATGTAGTCCTGGTGACTTTGTTCGTGGTAATTTATCCGATGTTATTGCAGTTGATTCCATCTTTCGCCTAGATGATCTTGTTTGTTAAACGCCATTTAGGCCATGATTAACGTAAGTTAATTCCTGAACATTTTGGAGAATTCCTCATCACTAGGTTCCTGTTATCACTGATACTCTGATGCACTGATGCTTCGATTTGGAGATGTTATCTTGTAATCACCCGACCTGGAAATGATCCCGTCTGGCTTATCACTCGGCGTTAGGAATGTACTGTACACTAGAGATCTGGGGATCCATATAGGAGATACACATCACGGGCAGTATATTTAATTATAATATAATCTGAATTTGATATCTATTTATTCTTAATCTAAAATAAGGGGAGAAATTCATGAATTTTCATTAGATATAGGTATTTTAAGACGAATTTAATCTTAGAATTGGCTTTTAACCTTCACATAAATATTTAATCACATCTTAGCTCGAATGCTGTAAGCAAATTGTATATTTGTACATTGCAATATAGGAGAATAAAATTTCAGTTGATGAGATTACGATTGACAATTAGAGAATGTTCGTCACTCTAAATTAAATTTAATTATATGATTGACTTTTATTCTAAAATTATTTCTTTACTCAATCCTCTTTCATGTTGAACTTTCCGAAGACATTCTCGAATTGAAATCAAGGTCTCGGTAGTTTAAGCCTTTCAAATTACAAAGGCTGGGGTATTTTTCAATTTTTTTAATCACATTTTTCTATTGATTCAAAGCTGTGATCTATTGTCCAATAGTGGATCTTGTTGACAAAGTAATGGGTAAACATTTAAAGATGAAGGTAGAGTCGATAAGTTGAACAGTCACTCAGCATTTAATTTAATAATTTACAAAACCAAAAAACAAAATAGGTATTTTAACAGCATAGTGTATTCAATTATTAATAATTATTTAATAAATGGTTTTTAGGAGAATCAAATGTGTATCAGTATCTGTCAAAGCTATCGGTTTCTGATTTTCTTCCCAATTTAACATCTAGATAAAAAATTAGTGGCGTCCAAGATATTTGATTTAATATTATCAAGCTAAACCTTCGACGAACTCACCCCGTGCTCTCTGATGGACAGCTGCCGTTCGCCTTATGGCAATCTTAAAAGAAGGTAATTAACAACTGAACAACAATTTTCGCCATAAAGGATGAGAATAATGGTCGGATAATGACTCATTTTATTGGTCTGAGATCGAAAATGTACACCACCAAAGTATATTTCGCCGCTGAAGAAATAGAAAGTGCTAGGTTTAAATTAGAGGCTGAAGAAGATGAGCGTGATAAGATCCAAACGATTCTGAACAATAAAGGTCTAACGAAAAAAATCAAGGGTATTAAAAAATGTGTAATTAAAAATAGAATAACCTTTGAAGGTTATGAGGAATGTTTGGAAACATTTACGGAGAAAATAATCTCAATTTAATTAGATCTAAAAAAATATGTTGTATACAATTAAACAATCTAAAATTAGGTTGAGCGCCCACGATGATAAGAGGTGGATATCAACACACTTTGTAGAAACACTTACTTGGGGACATTGCTTGATAATGGAAGAGGATTAGATACTTTGTGAAGAATGCCATGAAACATTTACATTCAATAATTGATTTAAGATCAGTAACATATATTTACTGGTATCCCAAAATGATTATGATACCTAGCTAGAAAACGTTAGTCTATATTGTATAATTTATATTTACTCAGCGTAATGTTACTTTAAATTGTATGTGTTGTAAACGTTTGAAACCGCTTAAGCGATTAGTAATAATTATAATAATAATACACAGATGGAAAAATCTAAGAAGAACCACAAAAAATATGTTTAAAGTTACAAATCCCATGATCCGGTACACGGCTTCGTGGGGTCCGATGAATCGCATTTTCATAAATGCGGCCGCCTCGTTCCAGTTCACCGTGTTCGTCGCCTCGTCGATTTCCACTTCCGCGCATCTTACGTTGACGGTGTCCAGACATTTATTGACGTAAGCGTTAATATATCGGCACACCTGTATGGGATGGCCGACGCATAGTTCTAAATTCACGTGACAATTATATCTCGCCAAAAGAGTGGGATTATACGGAATGATCCATCCGTTGTCGACTATCCTTGCCTGTCCGGATGGTAGTCCTCCACTCCTTCGGGTCGTTGATAATGTACCCTTTTTTGGTGCATCAATATACTACGATTCGCCAATTTTTTTGGGAATTTCCACCGGCACTTGTTGTCCATCTTCCAACAGCCCGGCCTTTTCGTTCCCGTCGTCCTCGTTGTCGCTCCTGCTGCTGCCGCCGCTTCGTCGCCACCACTTACCTCTTCTTCTTCTTCGTCTTCTTCTTCTTCTTGTTTCCCCGGTTGTCTTCGGTCGTTATCTGCAGTTGGTGCTGCTGCTGCTGCTGAAACGCCTACTGGTGCCGCAGCTTCCGTCGCTACCGTCGCCGGTGGAATATCGCATTTATTGTGAACCATAAATTTTGCCACCAACTCTTTTATCATCCTATGTCCGGCACCGTCGGAAGCTTCCGGCCATCGAGCCCATATTACTCGATCGAGATCTTCGACCGTTCCTGGTATATCCCGCCGTACCATGTACAACAGGACGTGGGCGTGCGGAGCTCCTCTCTTTTGAAACTCCACCCGCACCACGTAAGCTTCGACTTTTCCCAGTATTTGGCGAGTCAGCAGATCGTGCATCAGGCTGTCTAACTTCTGCTCGAATACTCTGCAAAGTATCTCCGGGAAATTCTGAATGTCGCCTGTGGTCAGCTTCCTGCGATGTAATTCATCCGTGACTTCTGCCCACTGTCTGTTCGCCGTGAACGTTAGGAGGTATGTAGGAGTCCTTTTCAGTTTCCTACATATCGCCATGCCCATGCTGTCCTGAAACCCGTTATGATAATAACGACGAGTACCGGGAATGGCAGCGGGCAGAACGATCACTCTGCCGACTCGTTGTTCGTGCACGAACAGATGTCCGTAATCTCCTGCGGCTACTCATTCCAGATACTTCCTTATATTCGCGTGCGTTTCGCTCCTTTGATGCCGTTGATTTTCCACCGCCCAGTTTACGTGATTGTATTCGATTTTTACGCCGGCGTCCACGATGTACTGCAGCCTGAGCTTCCCGACTTTGCTCAACACGTCCCAGTATCTATCGCCGCCCTCCGGCAGTGCCGTCGCGAATATACTATTGTACGCTCGGATGTATTTTTGGAATAAGCCCTCTTGCGGCCGTCTCTTATACCATCTCCTGCGTACAATTTCAAAAGATTTGCATCGGTGGGTTTTTTAAATCTGCTGTCTTCTCCCAACAGCAGCTTTCCGGATTGACAACATTGATTGGCTTTGCCCGTTTTCCTCGCCACTTCGGTTTTCCAAAATTTACCGCCGCAATGTTTGCACATCCATCTATCCGACGATAGACGATGTACTTCGATGCGACCATAAGCTTCGTCGCCGAATGCCCAGGCGTTCATGTTGTATTCTTGAACTCTATCATTTCTTATCGCCCATTCGGGCTTGTGTTCGTCGCTTTTAGGCAAAGGTTTCCATTTCTTAGGCCTTTGCGCGACCGCCACCGATGCTACGTCGTAAGCTTGTACCGACGCTGCCGTCAAGCTTATTACTTCAAGGTTGACTTGTACGAAGTCGTCTTCGTCATCATTCTCCTCATTCACTGTTCGCACCACTCCGTTTGGTTTTTCCTGGTTGTTGTCGTTGTCGACTTCTCTACTTTCCAAATTTAACTTCTCTAGTACGACCTTTATACTTTTCTTCGTCTTCGTCGCCTTCTTAGCCTTATTTTCCTTCTTCGCCGTCGCCGCAGCCACCGACGCACACGACGACAACGACGAAGAGCCGTCAATATTTAACCTATCTAAACGCACTATTAATTCACTTTTATCACTTATCACCACTTTTTCACTTTTTTGCGCTTGCTTCATTTTCTTCTTTGGTACTTCCTCGTCCTCCTGGTGCCGGTCCTGCCGCAACGACGACCTAACGCCCCCGCCGAACATTTCGATATACAAATCATAATGATTTCCATTTACATAACGCAGCATAACCGGCTGGTTATCAGCGGCCACTCGATTTTCATTATCGAAGACTGGCTTCCCATTATCGAAGATAACAATGCGTTTGTTCAGTTCAAAACCTAAGACCTCGACCTCGGCGGACGTACCCCATACGCCTGACCTGCCCATGTCGGCACGATACTCGGCCACGTTTATGTAATCGTACCAAACGCCGTAACGATCCCAATGTTCGGAAACAAAACGAACCGCCCGTTCACGTAAGGCACCGTGCATAGAATCCTTACCATATACTCCCATCGAAATGGCCCTAAACAAACAGTTGCCGTCGCAACTGATGGACGTGAAACGTCCGAACGAATCAGAGCGCATCTTGTACACTTTCGGGACGGAATTCAAAAAAAAGAAGAAACTTACGCAACACTATGAACAAAACAGTAAATCTGCTAATCACCCTAATTAGCAGTTATCAATATTTAATTATTAAATCACAGTCAATAATAATCAATGAATTATTTGAATATACCTGAGATCCTTTTGATAGTCGACGCTCGTTCTCCTACCTGCTTCTCCTGGTTGTGTCGTCCGCTGGCCACTCGAACAACCGCAAGACTTATCTAAATACGATTTTTTTGTCACAAATTGTCACTCTGCCTATCATTTTTTACGCTTTTTTACCAATTTTTTTAAATTTATACAAACATTTTAGCGAATGGGGGAAGGGGGAAGAGCTGTTATACAGATTTTTTCCCGTTTCGATTGAGCCCATCCCCGACCTCTTAGCTCAACTCCTTCCCTGTTTTTTCTACGAAAATCGCGTTTCCCCCCACTTTTTTTTAAGGTCTTTTTATCAAATTTTGTTTTTTTTTCTATAAACTACTTTTATTCCCTTTCGCAACATATTTTTCTTTTTTCTAAATTTTTTTTCCATTTTTTTTCGACAATTATGAAGAAGCTGGGGGGGGGGGGATAAAGAGGGTCAATAAGCATTTTTAATTTTCTTTCCATTGCAATCATCCCCGACTTCGTAGCTCAACTCCTTCCCTGTTTTTTCTACGAAAATCGCTTTTCCCCCCACTTTTTTTGTAGATATTTTATATCAAATTTCATATTTTTTAAAAACAAAACTACTTTTATTCACTTTCGCGTAACATTTTCTTGGTTTTTTCTTAACTTTTTTCAGTTTTTTCGACAATTTTGACGAAACGGTGAGAAGGGGGGATGGAGGAGGGATATCATAAAGCATTTATTATTTTCTTTCAATTGCACCCATTGTATTTTTTTTCTAAAAACTACTTTTCTTCCCTTTCGCAACATATTGTAATCTACTAAAATGCATAAGCTACTAAACAAGTTTGTCGCAAGTTTGAACTTGAACTTGAAGATTGTTATATAAACATTAAAGGCAAACTATAAACAACGCGAGCAATCAACGGGAGCGACTTTGAACCTTATGCATGCAATGATCATCACTTTGTTTTATATAAATACACTACCGAATCCTCAGTTCGGCAGACTTACTCTCACCTCCAGCTCCCAAGGTTAGTCACTTGACGACTGCCTTCTGGGTTCTATCCGCTCCTAGAGTTAGTCATACGACTGCTTTAGGTTCAATTCCTTTCCTACCCAACCTGGTACCGGTTAGTTACTTGACGACTGCTAGGGCCAGGGGTTGCACAACCTCCATAGTAAAGTCTTGACAAGAAGTTTGTCAGAGTGTTGAGAAAGACAAGTGTCTAAATAGTCAGTTAAAAAGTTTAGTGAAAGCTCTTAGTGCTCTTAAATAAAACCCAACCCTTAAGAAAAACTATAAATTATAAGACAGTAAACAAAGACCTATAACCAGTACCTCAAATCGAGAAAACATGCGCACCGTAGTAATCGGGTATAATAGAATCTCATTTTCTCTGACCAATAATTGTTGTTAAAGTTTTATCGTTAATACATTGTTGTTGTTATAAACTAAACGTGCTTACTTTATCATCTCTTCTTACCCCACGTAACGCGATCCCGGTCTACCTCAGTTAGCCCCCGGCACGCTAAACAAGGCGTGTCCTCACGAGTAGAACATCCAGTGGTAGATTAAAGGAAGCATTGAGACCCCGTCATTGTATTAATCGCGACGAGGCTCTTCTCTGAGAAGTTATTCTTTAAATAAACGCGCTACCCACAAAGATACTCGTGACAATATTCTTATTGTTTTCTAAATTTTTTTCAACTTTTTCCAACAATTTTGAAGAAGCGGGAGGGGGGGGGATAAGAGGGGGCATTTTAAATTTTTTTTGAATGCAGCCATCCCCGATCTATCCCTGTTTTTTCTCCGAAAATCGCGTTTCCCCCACTTTTTTCTTTGGGTCTTTTTAGCAAATTTTGAATTTTTTTTTCTAAAAACTGCTCTTATTCCCTTTCGCAACATATTTGTATTGTTTTTCTAATTTTTTTCAACTTTTTTCGACAATTTTGAAGAAGGGGGGAAGGGGGTCAATAAGCATTTTTAATTTTTTTTCGATTGCAACCATCCCCGACCTCGTAGCTCAACTCCTTCCCTGTCTTTTCTCCGAAAATCGCGTTTCCCCCCACTTTTTTCTTTGGGTCTTTTTAGCAAATTTTGTTTTTTTTTCTAAAAACTACTTTTGTTCCCTTTGGCAACATATTTTTATTGTTTTCTAAATTTTTTTCAACTTTTTTCGACAATTTTGAAGAAACTGGAGGGGAGGCAGGGGGATGGGAGATGGGATAAGGGGGGTCAATAAGCATTTTTAATTTTCTTTCGATTGCAACCATCCCCGAACTCGTAGCTCAACTCCTTCCCTGTTTTTTCTCCGAAAATTCGTTTTTTCCCCATTTCCCCCCACAATTCGTTATCCGGGGGGACGGCGAAATGGGGGGTATCGTACCGCCCCAAACCCACGTTATAATCGAAGAAATAGACCTAAGAATCTCAATAAAAGCAATACATGCAAAGCTACTGGCAAAAAACGGTTTTTCCCCATTCTTCCCCCCTTAACGTGGAACCCCGTCGCC
>MU191321.1:0-17095 GCA_016904865.1 Pissodes strobi | reverse complement strand
AGATAGCCCCCCCCCCCCGGGTACCACACGTCCCATAAAAAATTGGAAGCCGTACCTCATCCCGTTCTCCCGAAATTATTCTTAAAATTTTTAGTGAAATTTTAAGTGAAAGCTTCTTACAAATCACTATTCTATACTAATTTTATATTGAATTCATAAATAAATCTACGATACAACGATCATAACGACCTTTCTTCTAATATATTATTCGTGGCTCTGAAAAGAACCGTTTTTATTCGGCGGCGATGGCAAAACGGACACGAAAAACTTACAATAAAGATTCCAACTTCTTCATTCCTGCCTTGACCTTCCTCCTGGAACGCTCTATCGCTTCCATGGAACTGACCTCTTCTCGCTGAAGTGGCTGAGTTCCTACTTGTCCAACGTCCACCTTAAGAGCATCAAGTCTCTGCGTCGTCAAAGCCTGCAAATGCTTCAACTGAACTAAATCCGCCTTAATATCTTGCAATATAGCAGATTTCTGCGCTTTTTCGTCCGCCATCACGAACGACGACGACTGCAACCGTCGAAATGATATACTAAGACTGAATTTCTATCTTTTTTTTTTTTTTTTGTCGTCTGGTAAAAATGCTCTCTTATGCACACCCCCCGGTTGAGGGGTAGTGTTGGAATCGGTGCAGTACCATACCAACTAAAACATCCAGGTAATGCCGACTTGTGCGTGGACCCCTCTAGGGGATCATCTGCTGCACGTCGGTTAAGGACTTCCGGGATCGAATCCTATTAAGTCCTAATCATCAAGACTCTCAAACATCACTTGCGGTTACTGGTCCGCGCATCTCTGGTACAATGTGTCATCTCGTGTTTGTTGTTTATCCAATTAGACTTCTAGGTCTATTGTGCTTGGCCCATCTCCTGGTCCCTGGGTCGTCTGGGTGATAGTTAATCACTTCTCTCAAGTCTTCATCAGCATGGTTTTCTGCCTTTAGGAATACGCGCCTGGCCTTTTCGACTATAAAGTCTGGTAAAGGCTGCCACTGTAGGTCTCGTTGCAGGTCAGCATTTCGGACGAACCAAGGTGCGCCGACTGCTTTCCTGATTAGTACGTTCTCAGTACTCGTTAGCAATTTAATGCTTGATTTTGCTGCGTATCCCCAGGCTGTTGAGCCATACGTCAGTTGACTTCTCGCTATCGACTTGATCATGATGAGTTTTGTCTTCAATGCCATTTGGCTATTCCGATCAGGGGATTTAGCATGGCCATTGCTCTTTTTGTTTTGTCCCTAGCAGCTCGGATGTGCCTTTTCCATGTTAGGCCACGGTCCAGGTATACTCCGAGGTACTTGACTTCGTCGCTCCAAGGAATGTTGGTGTTGTTTATCCTTATTTGTGGTCCTGCAGCCTTTCTCCTTCTTTGAAGGAGTATGGTTTGCGTTTTCCTCTCGTTGACTTTGATCTTCCACTTGATCATCCAGTCAGTTATTTCATCTGTGGCTCTTTGCAGCACAGTGCTTATCCTCGCGGTGTTGTTATGCGTATATTGTATCATTGTATCGTCAGCATACAATGATACCTGCACGTCTTCGATCGGTGGTATATCATGGGTGAATACCGAGTACAGGGCCGGTCCAAGAGCTGAGCCCTGCGGTACTCCTGCCTCAAGCATTCTAGGCCCAGATGTCTTGTCCTTCACTCTCACGTGGAATCTTCTGTTAGTCAGGTAGCTTTTGATGATCTTGATCATTCTAGGAGAGTAGCCTCCTACAATCATCTTGTAGTACAGCCCCTGATGCCATACTCTGTCGAACGCTCTTTCTACGTCTAGAAAGATCGCTCCTGTCGCTTTCCCGCAGTTGAATCCCTTGGTGATGTGTTCTACTACCTTGAGCAGTAGTAGCTCTGCTGAGTGTTCTGCCCTGAATCCATACTGGATGCTAGGGATTGTGCCCTGCTCCGTTGATTCATTATTGAGTCTTTTTAGTATGATCCTTTCCGCCACCTTGCTAACAGCTGAGAGGAGGCTGATAGGCCTGTAGTTTGCAGGATTGATCTTATCCTTACCCGGTTTGGGTATCACTATCACCTCAGCCTCCTTCCACCTGTCTGGGAAGTGTCCGAGTCTCATCATCGCGTTGATGATGTTGACGGTTGCTGTTATGGCCTTCCTCGGTAGCTTTTTGAGCATTTTGTTTGTTATTTTGTCTTCTCCTGGTGCTTTCTTTGTTTTCAGCCTCTTTATGATGCCCGCAACCTCAGCTGGTGTGGTCGGAACATCACATCTAGGCTGAATTTGTCTCTGCTCGTAGCGCCTGACTGTTTCCTGTACGTCCTCGCGGTGTTCTTCATCCTCGTCAGGATGTTCGTTTAGCCTGCCTTGGTTCTGCACGGTTTCGGCGAGTAGCTCCGCCTTGTCCACGTCCGCATAGACCAGGCCTCCTGCCTCGCTTAAGGGCGGGATAAGAGTCCTGGGATTGCGGAGTGCCCTCTGCATCTGCCAGGCTGTGTTCTCGAGGTTCAGTTCCCTGAGCTTGCGTTGCCAGGATTCGTCTCTATGCACTTTGAGCATTTCTTTCTGAGCGCCGCTGTGCTGATTCAGCGTGACTCTGTCGTTGTCTCTGCCGGTTCTTGCATAAACTCGCCTGAGTCTCCTATTCTCTCGAATCATGTTCTTGATCTCGTCAGAGAGATCATCATGTCTTCGAGTGTTGGATAGATCTTCTACAGCAGTACTAGAGTTGAAGGCCTGGATGATGTTGTTTTCCAGATGTTCCACTTCAGCGTCTAGCTGCTGGGCGTTGTTTATTCGTCCAATTCGGGTATTGTCTCTAATCAGGTTCTGGTATCTAAACCAGTTGGTCTTTTTCCTCGTTCTCAGGTTGATTCTTGCCAGTCTAAGATTGATGCACAGCATTATAGGGTTGTGATCTGATGTCCCTTCCACTATGGTTTCTATCTCCGTGTCGAGTCGCACGTTTTTGAGAAGTGCTATGTCCAGGATTTCGGGCCTTCCCGCACCCCTGGGTAGGAATGTGGGCTGGTCCGGTCCTAGAGCATCTACACCTCTATCTTCACAATATTGTGCCAATCTTTGACCGTTCCTGTTTGTCCTGGAACTGTTCCACTGCTGATGTTTGCAGTTCAGGTCCCCAATGATGATCTTGGGGCGGAAGATAAACCGAGGTTATCTTGATCTCTCCACGTCTCGTAGAGACTCTTATGGAGACCGCCTCAATTTCTGAGTCCATTTCGATTCCTAGGTTGGTATGCTCTATCTCGTTGTTTACAACTAGAGCAACCCCGCCTCCTGCAGGGTTAACTCTGTCGTGTCGGTAGATGGAATATCCTGGTAGTGAGAAGTTTATCGATCTGTCAATCCTGGTCTCTTGCAAGGCCAGGACCGCCGGATTATGCCGTTGCAGAAGTTCTTGGACTTCTGTCCTGCGGCCTCTAATGCCGTTGATGTTCCACGACATAATTATGAGGCGACCGATATCTTCACTGTCCATTCATTGATTTGAAGGCTTCCTGTACCATCTTTTGTAGTAGTGGTACCATCATCGCCATGACCTGATCTTGGATCATGCTTTTTATTATGTTGGGGTTTGGAACCTTCGGCAACATGCACTAAAACGGAGTTTTATCCACAATACCGAAACAGAATTATTGCACTCGACGCGCGTTTCGCTAACCATGTTAGCATCATCAGGAGATGATTAAAACTCCTTTTTTTTTTTTTTTTTTTTTTCTAAATCTATTTGAATATTACATATGAATACTGAACATCAAATTTCCTTAAGGATTTAATGAGAAGGTTGTTAGGTTCAGAGGTATAGGTGCTTGATCAATTTCTCTCCCATTGGCATTAAGATAATCAATTACTTCTTGAGGCATCGCATTACCACCAGCTAATAACTTCCGTAGAGGAAGCTTCAGATTTGCCGTAAGTGTAGTAATAGGAATTGTTGTAGCAATATTCCCTATATTATAATGAGCCCAGGAAGGTGATCCGCTTCCCTTCTGAGTCACTACTGCACAATAAGCCAAGTCTGAATATTTTGATATTTCTAGACCTGGATCTCTAGCATGGAAGATACAATAGTATGAATCATCAGCAAAACCTTCCTGAGTACTCGTCTCTAAGATGGTATCCTTCATTCTGAGGACGTGTTTTGACTGCTGAACAACTGGTAGCAGCGTATGGGCCTGTGTTTCGCATGATAGAGCATACGCCCAACTGAGGTTAAAAGTTGTTAAATCAAAATGTGATAAGACCATTTGTAATTGTGATTTTAATGCCATGAAAACATTATCCTCTCTAACTAACATTGATGTTAAATATCTTTTATATAATGGAACACGAAATCTGAGACGGTCATCCAAATATTTTCCAATATATATGATGTCATGAGAGTAATCAACATTAGCTAGTGGAGGAGGAAGTCCAAGTTTCACGTACAATGCAGGCATACGTTTTTGAATCCATTGGTTAACATTCACTTGCTGACCACCATATTTAGTTATGGATGCAAGACCGAAAAATGCAACTTGTGCTACACGTTCTTCATCAATTACTGCATTAGAATTACATGCAGCTAACTCTTCATCCGTAGCTCTCCTTATGATAACCTCGGTATTTAGAATAGATTCCTCAATTTCAATAAGGAATTGTTCATAGGATACCTCACCAATGGGATATAATGCTGACAAAATGTAATAACTCAATACATGAGTTATCTCTTCTGATGATAATTTAATGTTGGGCATAGCTAGTAAATTATAAGAGGGAAATTTTGCGTAGTATGCAGCCAGTATTACTTTGGCATCTGCATATGATGCTCCGATGGATATCACCCTCTGATCACTTAAGCTTTTGATTTGAGGAACACAAGCTGGGGCTCCTCCTGCATTAATACTACAATTGTTGTCTTGCAGGAAAACAGTAAAACTTGGAGAGTATTCCACACTAAAGCCGTATAAAAGGAAAGACTGCATGGAGTGATAGAATTTCATAAAATCTCCATTTGACATAGCATATTGTTTATTTGCTTGCCAATTACCTTGTGTGAGGTTCACAAGATGTCGAATTACCTTCCGTTGAGGGTTTTGTGCTTGAGCTGGTTGATAACTTAGACGTCGAATTGTAATATTGGTAGAAAGATACGTAGAAGTCCATTGATTGGTGTTTACAATGGCAGCATAGTCTACTTGAGACAGGATATGGATCTGATTCCATTTGACTTGAGACATATTCACGAAGTACGACAATATTATTCTTAAGGTCCTTTTTAATCATCTCCTGATGATGCTAACATGGTTAGCGAAACGCGCGTCGAGTGCAATAATTCTGTTTCGGTATTGTGGATAAAACTCCGTTTTAGTGATGCTTTTTATTGGTGCCATGGTCTCTGTGGCTGGCACTTCTTCTTTCTTTTTGTTATTTTTGTTATTATTTTTATTATCATTTTTGTTGTCCGCCGGCCTGGGCGGAGCTTGTGATTTTGTCTGCGGATTGCTTCCTGCAGGTTTCTGTGATGGGTTGCGGCCCGCTGGTCTAGGCCTGGTGGTTGCCGCCTGCCCGTGTGCTCTAGTTGTCCTCACTTGCTGGGTTTGTGTCTTCTTAGGGAATTTTGCGCATCCCTTATAGTTGGCAGGGTGGTCCTTGCCGCAGTTTGCGCATTTCGCGTTCTTCACTCCCTGTTCCCTGGGGACTGGGCATTCTTTCGCTTGATGTTTTTCTCCACACCTTACACAGATGTGGGGGGAAACAACATCCTCCTTGGGTGTGTCCGAACTTTTGGCAGCGGTAGCACTGCCTCGGACCTTCTTGTTTTACGTATTTTTCTACTCTTACGAGTGTACTATATACGTGTCTCAGTTTGAAGATTTCACTGCTCTTGGTTTTCACCAAGAACAGCGGCATCTTCTTCTGATTACGTCTGCTCGTCATCTGGGCTACCTCGACTTCTTTGTAGCCCATTTCTTGAAGGTCTGCCTTCAAGTACGCTTCGTCTGTGTTTAGTGGTAATCCCCTAATTACCACATGAATATTCTTGTCCTCAGGCAGTTGGTAGGTGAAGAATGCCCTATCCTGTCCTTTAACGAGGTTGGTCAGTGCCCTGTAGTCCGCAATGGTCTTTGTATAGACCTGCATGTTTTGTCCCCTCGTCTTAGCGTAGTGGATCTCAATATTCTTTGCCTGCAAGGTTTGTAGGAGTTGCCTCCAGTCTTCGTTCCCCTCTACGGTGATAGGGGGGATGATGTCCTTGGCCGCTGGCTTCTTAGCTAGACTAGCGTAGGATGAGGTCTGCTCCTCCGTTGCTACTTCCATCTCTTCTGAAGTCTTCTTTGACTCTTCTTGGTGCGTCCTTTTAGGCGGCTGACTCGTTTCACGCTCCTCGGAGCTGTCGCCGCTCCTAGCCTGCCGTTTCCTGGTTTCGTGTTGACCAGTTGTAGGGGGGTCTGCTGCAGGTGGGGTTACTGCTGGGGGGTCTGCTTTCTTTGTTTGTGTTTGTGACTCGAACAGCTTTTCGAGTCTCGCTTGAGTTTCCTCCTTTTCTCGTCTTTCGCGGTTCCTGTCCTCGATCAGGATTTCGTAAGCTCTCAGTAATTCTTTGAGCTTCGCATCGCTGGTGGCTTTGGCAGTCCTCGCTCGGTCTGTCTCTGTCTTCGCTTTGGCGAGTCGTCTTGCCGCTCTGGTTGATCCGGACCGTCCTGAGGTTTCTGAGCAGTCGCTTTCGCTGCTGTTGCCGTCGTCTTGAGTTTGATTTTTCTTTTCTTTCACCATTACACTTTCACTGTTTATATTAACACTATTCCCAGCCAGCGCTTTGGGCACCCCCTTTGACGAGGGAAAGGCCGGGAATTCATTATCACTAGCACTAATGCCAGCCATAGGGCTGGCGCTACTCTGTCTTAAGATATTTGATTCTATCTCTACTTTTAAAAAATTTTCGTTACTAAATAATAAAGTCTTGTCACTCACCTGATTCTTCCTGACCATATTCGTTCCTTGTCCTCTGGAAGGCTATTGCCTGAGCAATGCTCCGTCTAATCTGCACCCCTTGCTCTGGCAGCAAGGGGTTACATATCCTTGAACTTCACTCGGGCCTTAATCCTCCGTCGTGGTTTTCTGTATTTTCGCCTGGCACGGCACTTGTCGTCACTGTACTTGACCTAAGTCACTCGTTTCCACTAGGGAAATCTAAAGTCGCACTGTTAAGCGCTAATCGTCTCCCGTGGATGTTCTCTCATCCACAGTTGAACTCACTATGATGAATTTTTCTATCGGCCAAAGTGAGCGTATATGTACCGAACGTACGACCAATGAAAACGAAGAACAGGTGAAATGGTCAAGAGGCGGGGCTTGTTAAGGTATCAACGCCTCGTATAAATACTTAACTCTACGCGACGATCGCTTCATTGTATTCATTGGCATTGCACGACACGGTAGTCTCGATACGCGTCATGGATTTGGACTTGACCCAACCACTGGCACAAATCAAAGACGACAACGACGACGCCTTAGTCGATCAAGAAGCGCTGAATTTTCCAGATTTAGATGACACCGAAATAGCCGAGCTGGACGCTTTGGTGGAATCGGTCGATCGTGTCGAAGCGACGGATTTTTCCGATTTGGATGAAACCCAAATCGCCGAATTCGAAGCTTTGGTGCCGATTCCGCCGATCGAAAAGCTCAGCTGTTAAATCAAATCAACGAAATGAAAGCGCTTCTTTTGAACGCTATCGCAAATTACACATCGTTACCGACAGATTCGGCGGCTTTAATTTCGGTTTCCACGTTCCTGACGAGTTCCAGAAAACGCCGATAACGAAACTTAAGGGCGTCGAGTTTGTCAGCTATCCTTCGCAGAAGCTCGATGTCACTGGTATTCTTATTCCTCAGACCTCCTAGATCTTTTAGTGCCAGAAGTTTTTGCATCGATTGCCTTACTCCTTCCTTTAACATTGCCATGTCAAAGGAGTGATTGAGCCTCCGTTCCAACTCCAAAGACATGTCGTCCTCTTCATCGTCGGAAAGGAGCGCCGCAAAAGTATCCGCTACAGAAGCTCCTGGCTGTTCTACACTGGCGGCCGCCTGGGGCGCACGAAGAAACACCGAACCGGGTTCAGCCCAGACCGGAGTCTCAGGTAATTCTACGTCGACGTCATCCTCATATTGGGTCCCGGGTATTTCTACCTCTGACTCATCAGAAGAACACGGCGGCATACAACTGTCCCAGTCCATCATCTCATCGGACGTGCCAGGAATTCGAGTGTTTTCACTATCACTGCGGGGCGAAGACGACTCCATTATCACGAGATAACTGAAGATGCTCTTTTTTTATATATATTTATTTATTTATAAATAGATGCCTTATGATACTTGATATTTGACCTAAAACTAATAACAAACTTAACAATATATACATATTTGCAAATAAATACCTGTATACTACCGACTAAGGTGGTACCTAACAAGCGTCCACCTGAACCTAAGATACTTAAATAACTGACATGACAACATTTTTAACTAAATGATTATTCTAACACTGCACTTTTTGTATTCTTCGGCTTCATGCAGTCCTTCCTGGGTTGGGTGGGGGAGGGCGTCCTAGTGTTCTAGTCCTTGTTCCTGAGTTATAGCATCACCTCGTGGATTACTTTGTGGATTTTCCTGAACGGCATCTCTTCTATTGTTAGTGTCCCAATGTTCCTGGTTAGTTCCTGTGTCGTCGTCGTGTACCTGAAGAACTTCGTGGCTTGTTCCTGCAGTCTCTGTCCCAGTGGCCTTGTTCCGGATTCTCTGTACAGTGTCCTTGTTGTCTTGAAGTCTTCCCATCTGTAGTTCATGATTGTGCGTAGCATCTTCCGTTCCAGCGTGTGTAGCTTCTCCTGGTGGGTTTTGGCTGCGGAGCTCCAAACCGGTGCTGCGTACTTGATGATTGGCCTAACGTATGCGTTGTACAGTCTGATCTTGATGTCTTTGTCCAATCTTGACTGCGGCGAGATGTATGGGAAGATTATGTTTGCTGCTATTCCTGCTTTCCTCCTGGTTCCTTGTATGCGGTCCTTGAATGTCAGCTTCCTGTCCAGTGTGACTCCTAGGTACTTGACTGTGTCCGTGTCCTCGATTCTTGTCCCGTTGATCGTGATGTGTGTCCTTGTCCTCCTGTTCTTCTGGTTGAAGTTGATTAGCTGCGTTTTGGTCTCGTTTATCTTTAACTTCCACTTCTTGAAGTATTCTGCTATCATCCTGACGTGTTGTTCTATTCGTTGCGTTGCTGCCATCTGCTGTGTGGATGATGTGAATACTGCTACGTCGTCTGCGAAGAGTGCTATCTGGTTGTTTTGCTTCCTGGGTACGTCGTTGATGTAGATATTGAACAGCGTCGGCGATATCACGCTTCCTTGGGGGAGTCCTTGCCTTATTGTCCTTGTCCTTGATTCTGTCCTGTTGATCAGTGTTGTTGTTGTCCTGTCCTTTAGGTAGCTCATGATGGTCTTCGTGATTGCTAGTGCGATTCCTGCTTCGTGCATCTTGGTTGCCATGGCTTCTCTCCATACTGTGTCGTAGGCTTTCTCTAGGTCCAGTAGTGCCGCTGTTGTCGTCTTCTTGGTATTGTTTGCTATCATTGCGTGGTCCACTATCCTGGCAAGTTGCATGGCTGTTGATTTCCCCTGCTGGAATCCGAATTGTTCCGGGATGATGACTTCTAGTCTTTGGAGCTACGTGTTGATCCTCTTGTTTAGCACTCTTTCGTATATCTTTCCTAGCGTGGGTAGTAGTGATATCGGCCTGTACGACGCTGTTTGTGTCCTGTCCTTTCCTGGTTTGGGGATGACGATAATCCTGGCTGTTTTCCATGCCCTCGGGAAGTAGTGTAGTCTTATTGCTGCGTTGATGATGTACGTCAGCTGGACAATGGTTTTGTTTGGCAGGAACTTGGCATCCTTCATGACTATTCCGTCCACTCCTGGTGCTTTGTATGGCCTGGCTATCTTGATGATCCTCTTCAGTTCCCGGGGGCTGGTGATTATCCTGTCCGTATCCTGCGGCGGCAGTACTTCGATCGCGTCTATTGTCCTCTGAACTCTTCTTCGTGTTCTGTCGTCTGATAGGTTCTCTGTTAGGCTGCTGATGTTTGCGAAGTATTCCATGAATGCCTCCGCCTTCTCTGCCTTGTCTGTGATGATGTTTTCCACTCCGCCTCTCGTCACTGTGACCGGTGGGACTGTCCATGGGGTCTTGCTGCTCTTCATCCTCTTGATGTGTTTCCATACGTTGTTTTCACGGCTGGCGGCTATGATTCGGTTGTTCCAGGCCTCGTTGTTGTGTGAATCTAGCATGGCTCGGGTTACTTCGCATTCCTCCAGGTAGGCTCTCCTGTCGTTCGGGTCACGTGTCCGTTGGTATATCCTGCGGAGTTGGTTTTTTCTCGCGATCTGGTCTTGTACTTCTTGTGGTGGTTTGCCTAACTTCAGTTCTGTGTTCTTCGGTACGTGGTGCTCCTTGGCGACGCTTATTATCCTGGTTATGGTTCCTATGGCTTACTCTATTTTTGCAGGGGTGTCCAGTTCCCGATTTATCCTTAGTTCCGTGTTGATCTCTCTCCTGAAGTTTGTCCAGTCGGCGTTCCTGTAGTTGTACGTGACTCTAGGTGCTGCGAGGGCTGGCTGATGTCTGATTTCGAACATAACTGGCAGGTGATTGGACTGCAATTCTGTCATGGTCGTCGCTGTGGCGATGATCCCTCGGGCTATTCCAATGTCCAGTGTGGCGTCGGCTACGTGGTATCGTGCGATCCTTGTCCTTCTGTCCGGGATTACTAGGTTTGCGTCGTTCCTGTCGATCCAGTTCCTGAGTCGTGTTCCTGTCCTTGTCCGTGCTGTTGTTCCACGAGGTATGCTTGGCGTTTAGGTCTCCTATTAGCAGCGTTTTCGGGTGGTTGAGTAGTCCTTCTAGTTCGTTCTCGTCTAGGGCTTGGTTTGGCTTGTTGTATGCTGAGATGATCTTCAGGTGGTTCGTTGTTATCGCCACTGTCTCTATACTGATTGTGTCTATTGCCTGCTTTTCGAATTGGATGCTTCTCTTCACGTATAGTGCTACTCCTCCATACGGTTCCTGGTTTGGCCTGTTCTTGTATATCATCTCGTATCCTATGATGCCTGGTGGGTGATCCTTTACTTTTGTTTCATTGACACTCAGTATGTCTGGCGTTGTCCTGGCGACGAGTTCTTTGAGCTGGCTGATTTTGCCTCTTATTCCGTTGATGTTTATGTGTAGAATCTTCATTGGTTTACTTCGCTCCATAGGTCATCAATACTTGCATTCGCTCCCACGGGGTGGTGGCTGCTGACAGTTCTGTTTTCAGTTTCCTGATTTGTTGGATTAGTTCCTTGATATTGAACAGCTTGTTGAAATCTTCTATTTTCCTGAGTAGCGTGTTCATGTCGTCCTGTCCTGCATTTTGGGCTGGTGCTTGGCTTCTGGGGGTCGTCGGCTCGACGGCGACGGCTACCGTGGCTTGGGTGGTTGGGGCGAGTTGGCGTGGCCGAAGGGCGGGAAATGCTTCCTGCTGTTGTTGTCCGCGCATCGCTTGGTTGTAGTTGACTCCTCTTCTGTGGCTGGGCTTCGTGGTTGTTCGTTGTTGTTGCCTTGGCGTTGCTCTTCCTTGGTACTCCTTGAGTGCTTTGCATCCCCTGAAATTGGCTGCGTGTTCTCCGTTGCAGTTCGCACACTTGAGCGGTACTTGGTCCTCATTTTGTCCTCGTTTTCTTGTGCACTCACTGGCCTTGTGCTCGCCTGCGCATTTCACGCACCTTGGTCTCTGCCGGCACATCGATGAACCAAAGTCAAAGTCAAGTATGCTTTATTGCCACAGAAAAATTCAAATAAATTTTATGGACAAAGCTAACTAAAATAAATAAACTAACCATAGTAGGGCAAATACAAAACAAAACAAAACTTAATATATACAATAATATATACGATAAGAATAGAACAAGCAATTTTCAAATTGAAATTGGTCACGATTTAACAAAAAAACTATATTACAGAACATCATAAGCAGTTGAACTAGATCCACAGGAAGTACACAAAACATAGGGTAAAGAAACCCAGTGTTATCAAAATATTAAACATACATTATAACGAAACGTGCTGTTTGAAAAAATAAGGAAGGTCATGTCGGTGAACTTGACTCAGGCAAAACGCAAATGCTGCAGAGTTGAAAATACCGAGGAAAAGTAAACAAAACATGACTAAAATTGATAGCTAGGTATTTAATTTTGTGCAATTCCTGTATATCCGAAAAATCAGTAATTCGTCAAAAAGATAATTCTATACCTATTATAAAAATATATATAATATAAAAAAAAAATCACCGCCGCACATGAAGCCCAAGAAAATTAATGGAGGAAAAAATAAAATCTAATTCACGCAAAACTCATTTATAGAATAATAAGGTCTTTCTAGTAGGTAAGCCTTCGTTTTTTCACGAAATTTAGCAAATGTAGGGATGGATTTAACACATTCACTGCCCACGCCAAAAACGACTATTGCCTCAGGTGCCACTACAGTTTTTCGGATATTTTTTAAATTAAATACTTAAAACTTGTTACAAATGAATTCAAATATGGATTTTCAACTTTTTTTTTATAAAAAAAACAAAAACGCGCTAGGTGCGTTGTGGGCACTGAGTAACATAAAAACCACGCTCAGTGCCCATAAACGCGCCATACGCGTTCTGAAAAAAATGTTTTTATTACTCATATATTTTACATCATCAGTGTTTAGGGTCACATCTAGGTCTTTTGGGTAAGTGCCTAACATCTTTTGAACAACCAGGCTGTTGGTCCGATATAAAATAGCGATTTTGCATAAAATCAGTATTCGGTGCCCATCAACGCACCTAGCGCGTTCACTGTAAAAAAAAACGAAAAAATAATGACCATATTTTCTTTACAATGCATTTTTTCCCTGTATTTTATACTCTAAAAAGGAATACAAGTAGATACGAAATGATCCTTACCGCTTATAACAGTGCAATCAACTTTTCGAATAAAAAAGACCGCCAAAAGCACAATTAAAAAAATAAATCGGAACCAACCTACTCACATTACGTTTGAACCAGTACTAAACGACCAGTCGTATTAGCAAGCGCGTGCAGTTATGTCCGGTCTTTCTGTGGTGCGCAGAAACTAATAGACACAAGAACGCGCCTAGCGCGGTGTGGGCACACCGTCGAAGTTCCAGTCAACGCGCCAAGCGCGTTGTGGGCAGTCAATGTGTTAAGATGTAGCGGGAGTGTATTGTATAACTTCTTGGAATTATAAAGAATAGAATTTTTTGTTAATTCAGAGGAGGGAAAAGGAAGGTAGATGTCCTGACTCGAATTTCTTGTTGAGTACTCATGTTGTGGCTTTTCGGAAAATATGGTTCGATATTTGCGTATTAAACAAGTAGTTTCTAAAATAAACAAAGCAGGAAGCGTAAGAATTTTATATTTTTTAAAGTAGTATTCGCAATGAGCTCTGCCATTAAGACCAAATAAATAACGAATTGCTCTCTTTTGAAGTCTGAAAATAGTACGAAATTGCTCGGTGTTACAGCAGCCCCAAAAGGGAAGGCCGTAGCGAAGATGAGATTCAAACAAAGATAAGTAAGTGAGCCTGGCAGTAGACAGATTTAGTTCCTTCGAAACCGATCGAATTGCGAAGCAGGCAGAAGAAAGCTTTTTTGTTAAAGAATCAATATGTGCGGACCACTTAAGGTTGGCACTAATACTCAAACCTAGGAATTTAGCCGAGTCAACGTATTTAATATTGCTGCTGTGAAGTAGCAAAGCTTGTTGTAAGGTTGTTTTATAAGATAAGGATACCGTTTTATCAACGTTGAAACACAGCCAATTTGAGTCAGACCATGTTTTGATTGTGACGAGATCGCTGGAGATATTAGAGTGTAGGGAGAAAGTATTAGAATCACTCCAAGTTATGCTTGTGTCGTCAGCAAAGAGAGAAATTTTACCATTGATTTTTAGGTATGTAATGTCATTAACATATATTAGAAAAAGGATAGGCCCAAGAACAGAGCCCTGTGGAACTCCACTGGTAATTAATCAGAATCAGAACCGTTCGCTCTAACAAACTGCTGTCTATTTTCAAGATAAGATTGGAACCAGTTCGAAGGAATACCACGGATTCCATAAAAATTTAGTTTTCTTAACAAGATGTCACGACACACACAGTCACCGTGGCCGAATTCCTGGCACCTATAGCACTGGGAGTAGTTGACCGTTTTGAAATATGTCTCCCACTTGATGACTGAATTCTCAACCGTCTTGGTCCTCTTGATTTGGCCTATGTTCGCTTCCTTTTTTGCTGTGACTAGGTAGGAATGGCTTTGTCCTTTTCGCGACTTCATGGGTACGCAGCTTATGATTTCTTTGTGTTCCGTCCTGAGCTTGTCCGTGATTTGGTCAGCGTTTAGTCCTGGGGGTCCTTTGAACACCACCTTCTTGATCCTTTCACCGCGTGGCTTGTAGGTGAAAAATTCGATGCTCTCGTCCATTTCCAGGTGTCCTGTGAGTAGCATATGGTCTTCTTCCTTGTTCGTGAATACCTTCACATTCCTTGGGTTGTACTTCATGATGAAGTCGCTGTGCTTCAGGATGAGCTTGATTTGCTGTCGGCATTCTTCGTAATTCACCTTGGATGTGATTACGATCGGCGGCGGTCTTGCGGCAGGCTTGGTCGCGGTTGCGGTCTCCATCTCTTCTTCCACTTCTAGTACTCCGAAGCGGTTGCATGTTGGCAGTAGCATCTCGTGTACTACTTCTCCTCTGGTTGATGTCTCACCCAGCTTGACCATTTTGCTTGATTGGCTCATCTCGTCTTCCTTGGGGGTTTGCAGTGGCCTCTTGACTGTCGGGGCCATGGGTTTGCCAGCCGCTTTTGGCGGCTCGCGATTCTTCTCGAAAGTGTTGCTCCCTATGCTCGACGCGCGTAGGTTTCACACTCTCTCCTGAAAGAGAAGGCTGAAAATACACGAAAATATTAGTAAAATATGTACACTGTAACTAACAGCAGGGGTAGATTATTTAAGGGAATAATCGAGAACAACCTGGAGATGTCCTGTCACATAACACCTAATCCCACTTATCTTCGTGGAGCCTCGTTCCTGGACATTGCCATCACTCGGGGAGCCATCAGGACTTCTCAGCTGCAAGAGCTTAATGCCCTAAACTCGGATCATCTTCCAGTCAAGATTTGCTTATACTGCAGGGTCCCCTTGTCTAATGACACCGTCATTTCGTATAAGAATGTTGACTGGAGGGTGTTCCGAGCGCAGCTGAATGAGTTGACTGTGATCCCTGAGCAGCTGACAACGGTCCAGGAACTCGAAACCGAGGTGGAAACTCTTAACATCAAATATCCTGCGCATCCGTGATGCACTATGCACTAGGGTCACCCTGCGCCCTAGCACCGAATCCCTCCCGGATCATATCCTTAATCTTATAACATATAGAAACCGATTTCGACGGCGATGGCAGAGAAATCGGACACAAGTGGGATCCGCTCAGATCAATGCGCTGACAGAGGAAATAAGGATAGCTATCCGCGATCACAAGAACCAAACGTGGTTAGCGTACATCAACACGCTAAGCAGGAATGACGGCTCCTTATGGAAGCTGGCTAGGCGAGTCCGTGGAGGCTCGACGCAAATGCCTGTAATAA
Source organism: Pissodes strobi (assembly GCA_016904865.1). Taxonomy (NCBI): domain Eukaryota; kingdom Metazoa; phylum Arthropoda; class Insecta; order Coleoptera; family Curculionidae; genus Pissodes; species Pissodes strobi. The sequence continues at coordinate 1,399 of MU191321.1, read as the reverse complement.
GGTACCAAGGCCGAGAATGCGGCGACGACGCCGAAAAAGTGGCAGCCTTCGCGGACTACCTAGCCGGCGTCTATGACGCGGCGCCAGATACACACCCTGATCACGAGCACATTACACGCACTGTGAATGCATTTAAGCAGTGCAAATTTCCTATTCCTCCGTCAGTACTTGAAAAGCTGAGAGTCACTCCGGCGGATATCCGCAAAGCTCTCAACCGTCTCCCGAGAAATAAAGCACCCGGCCCGGATTCTATTCCGAATACAGTCCTGAAAAACTTACCCCAGAAAACCATCGTCCAATAATACATGCACATAATTAACGCAGTAATCCGGCTACAACACTTCCTTGCGTCCTGGAAAATAGCGAGCGTGATACACTTCCCAAAACCTGGGAAAGACCTAACTCAACCTGCATCTTATAGGCCAATATCGCTACTGAACACCCTCGGGAAGGTGGCTGAAAGGCTAATCTTGCCGAGGGTTACTAGGGAAGTCGATAGGCTTAATATCCTACCCCAGGAACAGTTCGGTTTCGGCGGCCAGCACGGCACCGTCATGCTGGCAGCGAAAATCGCAACTGACATCTATCAAGGCTTTGTCAATAAGCAGTCAACAACCCTTATGTTGCTTGACATCGAGAAGGCGTTTGACAGGGTGTGGCACGATGGGCTGCTGTATAAGCTGCTGGCTATACACAGCATGTCATTGCACATGACAGCTCTCATCGCGTCATACCTTGCCGGGCGTGTCTTCTCAACAAAAATTGGCAACCAAACTTCTGACAGCAAGAAGTTGTTGGCAGGAGTGCCCCAGGGAACCGTATTATCGCCGCTATTGTTCAATCTTTATATAGCAGATATCCCGTCAAATCCTAGTACCCATAAAGCCCTGTTCGCTGACGATACAGCGATTTACTCCCTTAATCCCCAAGCGGAGGTGGCAAAGAATAACCTCAGGAGCATATGCACACCCTTATGCCATACTACAATAAGTGGAAAATTTCATTAAACCACACTAAAACAGAAATTGTCATAACCAGGAAGCTTAAAGAGACTAATATCACCCCATTAATCATTAATAATACCCCTATATTCCCTAAACAAAAAGTTAAATATCTAGGCTTAATACTAGATAGAAAGCTAAACTTTTCTGAACATATAAGATCAATTATAGCAAGAAACGCTATTATCAAAAAAGGACTAAGCACCCTTGTTACTGCCAGGGCTTTCCTGAGTCCTGGCAATAAGCTTATTTTATATCGAGCAATTATCCGGCCAGCCCTCTTATATGGCGCACCAGTCTGGTGTTCTGTTGCCAGGACACACAAGCGCAAGCTCCATGTCATTCAGAATCACTATATAAGGGCGGCATTTTCACTCACACTCCGCGGTCGAGTCCGA
>JAEQML010055203.1:0-36515 GCA_016904865.1 Pissodes strobi | reverse complement strand
TCACTCTTGAAAATGCCTCTGCAGCTTTCTCTAAATTGCATTTTTTTAATTAATCTTAATACACGTTTTTGAACTACAAACACTTTTTCAACTAAAGCATTTTTTCCCCAAAATATTATGCCATACTTAGTCACAGATTCAAAGTTAGCAAAATACATTATTTTTTGTGATTTTTCATTTAGATATCTACCAGCCACTCTTAATCCATAACATACAGAATTTAACTTGGCTATTAATTTAATGACATGGTCGGACCAATCCAAAAATTCGTCCACAGAGACCCCTAACATTTTTATATTTCCAACAATATCTAGTTGCTCATTATCTAGCAATATGTGAGGAGGTATTTCTATTCGACACTGCTTTGTTCTAAACACAATAACATTGGTTTTGTCTTTATTTAAAACCAGTTTATTTGAGCTAAACCAATCACTTGCTTTAGTTATTAGATCTCCACCTTTATTGACAAGATTCTTTATATTATTGCTACCTACAATCATGTGCATATCATCAGCGTAACAGGTTATTTGATTTTTTGTATGATTCCCTATTGAGTACAAATCATTTACAAATATTATAAACAAAATAGGACCAGCAATACTCCCCTGAGCAATGCCTAATTTATTCTCTTCAATGTCAGACACATACATACGACCATTCTTAATTATTTTGACACATTGTCTTCTTTCAGATAAGTAAGACTCAAACCACCTCAGTGCGCTTCCTCTCACACCATACAATTCCAATTTTTTAATCAACAGCTCCTTGTCAATACAATCATAGGCCTTTGATAAATCCAGACAGACTCCCATAGCAAGACCTTGCCCCTCCAAATAATCGACTACTGCCTTGGTAAACTGAAAAATTGCCGTTTGAGTGGATTTACCAGTTGTGTAACCATGTTGATGAGCATTAAGCAAATTGCATTTGTTAAAAAAATCCAGTAATCTCTTACACATTGCTAGTTCAAATAATTTTGAAAAACTTTGCAATAAGCTTATGGGCCTATAGTTCTCAATCTGCTCTGGATTACCTTTCTTATATAACGGTTTAATTAACGCTAATTTTAACTGATCTGGAAAAGTCCCATTTTTAAAAGAGCTGTTGATCAAAAAACACAGCACATCCTTCACACAAGGTACAGCCATTTTAACAATGCACGTCGGTATCATGTCAGTTCCACTGCTAAACTTATTTTTTAGTTGCTGTGCAATCTCGCATAACTCTGCCGGGGATAGTGGTTTTAAAAACATTGATTCATTATTTGAAATTATATTATGCTGAAACGGTCTAAACCTTATGTTACTAACTATCTCTGGTGCAATGGACAGAAAGTATGCATTGAAACGACCAGTCACCTCATTTGGATCTCCATCTATGCCAATATCAGGCTTTTTATTATTTTTTCCTAAAATTTCATTGCAAATTGCCCACATACATTTTGTTTTGTTATCCGAAAGCCTAATTTTATTGTCATATATCTCTGCTCGTACTGCTCTCAGTAAATTATCATACTCCTTTTTCACAACCCTATACTGATTCTTAAACCTAACATCTCGTTTGGATAGTGTGAGCAAAATATCTAGCCTGTTTTTACATTCTCTGACTTGATCGTTATCCTTGTACACTATCTTTCTGTTGCTGTTGTCTACCAGCCTACAAGGAAAGCACTGGTTAAAAAGACGCACTATTATGCTCATAAATGTGTTCCATTGCCTATTTACATCCGACCTGTTTTCCGCATAAACTTCAGCCCAGTCTTGATCTTTTAAACATTCCATAAATATAGTTTTATTTTGTTCCGAAAAAATTCGTTGCCGTTCTAACCCATCTTTATCTGGCTTTTGTACCCATAGAAAAAGCTGTTGCGCAGTATGATCAGATATAAAGGCATCGAAAACTGAGATATTAACAAAATTACTATTAACAAAGATATTATCAATAGAACTTGATGAATTATTAGTAATTCTGGTATTTACAAAGACTGTAGGCTGCATATTAAATGATGACATTGAAGAAAATAAACTTGTTTTATTATCATTATTCTTAATCATTTCTATATTAAAATCACCAGCGATCACAATGATTTTATTCTCTTTAAAGATATCTGTGAGAACCTTATCAATGAAATCAAAAAATAAATCAACATTACCCAGAGGAGGTCTATAAATTGACAGTACTATCATTCGGGTCCCTCCAAAATTACATTTCACAGCTGAACATTCCACAACATTCTTAACCGATAGCTTATTAATCTTTGATCTTGTTTTGAAACTAACACTCTTATGCACATACACAGCACTTCCCCCGTGCTCTCCATGCTCACGGCAAAAGGCGGATGCTAAATGAAAAATTTTTAAAGACAGGCATTTCAGTTCACTCTCAGTCTTCCAATGTTCAGTCACACACAAAATTTTACAGATTGAATTGTTCTCTAACATATTATTTACAGTGTCTACAGAGTTCCCTAAGGATTGAACATTTTGGTGGATTATACTAACTAATACTTTACTGCTACTATTATCACTACTTATGCCTTGTTCATGTGTTTTGTCAGCCACTTGCTGAACACAATTCTTTGGCAAGTCTATAAAAAATCGTCATAGTTAGTCTCATTCTTTACCCTGGCTAGTCGTCTCTTGAATAGGGGACATTCCTTGTCCCTGGCAGAATGCCCAAGTTCACTCAACTTAAACTTTGTACAATTCGGGCATTTAAACTCTTGAACACCACAATCCTTTCCACTATGTTCCCCACCGCACTTCTGACAACATTCCTTTTCAGCGCAATATTTGGCCACATGACCAAAACCACAGCATTTGAAACATACTGCCAAATTAAAATGTTCCTGGACATATACCCTGACTAGATCAAAGAAAATTGTACCCCTCTTTAAAAACCACTTTGTAATTGCTGGTCGTGCCTGTAATATCCAGTTTTCTTTTATAGGGTTACGACACTGTTTTTTTGCTATGATCTTAATTTTGTCACTGACACTGTAACCTAGCTCTTCGACTATTTCATAATTTAACTTTTCCACTTCGTTTAGGAAATCACTATCTGAGAAGCCCCTATTGATTCCTGTCACCATAAAAAATGGCTCATTATTTAGAGGTTCTTTAAAAGTTATGTTTTCCTTCGTTTGTATTGCAGTTTTTAATTTTTCTTGTTGTTTTTTGTCGAAGCTTTCCACTATAATTGTTCCAGTTTTTGTTTGCTTAACACTTTTAAAGCCTTTTCCTACATCTTTATCGTTTATTTCATGCTTAAATGTTTGTAACGCTACTCTGGGATCAGTCACATTTGCGACGCGTATAATCGTTTCATGTTTTTTTACAGTCGGTGGTGTTCTCCATTGCTCGGTTCCTCTTTTATCTAAACTATTCATCCGATCATAATTTGCTTTTTTTGATGCAATATTTGCATAACTCGGCCTCATATTGTTGTTCTTGATCCGTGTTAACATTAAAATTTCTTTCCACGTTTTCCCTGTTGGTCATAGTTACTTGGTTTGTCAGTTTTATATTTTCCGTTTCCATTAATCCATAATTTAAAACTATTCTTGTTAATAATTTATGCAAATTTGTATGTGCTTCCCTCAGCTTAAGCTGTTCATTTTTCAGCAATGTAGTGTCCATTACTTTTGACACCTCATCAATTTTGTCTAGATTCCAAAATACTTCTTCTATTTGTTCCTCTAACAGTCCAAATAACTTTTTATTCTTCTGATCCTGCCTGTTATGGTTTCCTACATTATTTTCTTGTAAAGTTAACCCATCACACTGTTTTTTTGTGATTTTGTTTTGTTCCGGGGAGTTTTCTTCGGATCTGGGCCTTTTATTTGTTGTATCTTCTGTGTTTCTGTCGCTTACTTGGTTTTCGTCCATTTGTTGATTAGGAGGCGGAGTACGTGCTACTTTCGAAATACGTGGTTTAAAAACATTATCCGACTCGCACGACAACTTAAACTGCAAAGGTTCATTTGAATCCTCAATTGTCCTTTTATTAACTTCCAGATCCAATGTGCTTGGTGCACCCTGTAATTTTATGCTACTATCGGTATTCGATATATTTAATAATTTATCGGCGTATGTTTTTGTCCCCTACTACTAGTAAGGTAAGATATTATCCATTTAAGTAGCAACCATTGTGCAGTCAATATATGTTAATAGGTGTCACAGGTGTACTCCTAACTTGTGACTATGCACCTAAAACAAACTTTTAATTGACATGTTCAATTTTAGCATATACTGGACTCGATTACATCAAGATGAGAATACCATCTTGGACATTACCGAAGAAATGACACCAACATGTTTCACAAAGCAATGATATCCAGTTTAAATGTAATCAAATTAATAAATTATGAATCATTCATAGATCTGTGTATCCTTTAACCTTCACTAAAATTATAAGAAAATAAATAGCATTATTCTAAACATAGAGGTGAGTAATCACATGCTATAGAAGGTGTCAAGATAGTCCAGGATACTGGGCTATTAAGTTTTTTAATATTTTACCTGATACGGTTGTCTCTTAGTTTTAAGCATTTTAAATGGAGGGTGAAGAAGTATTTGTTACAAAGGGCTTTTTACTCTATTGACGAATATTTTGGATCCAATTTTAAGTTGGCTTTTGACCCTTGAACATTTTAATTTTGTATTCACATTTGCGAATATTTAACCATGTAAAATTTGTTTGTACCTCTGAAAAGTATTGTCTTTCTTATAATTGAATTTTGTGTAGTGGATAATCCCAATTTTTATCATTTTTTTTCTTCCTGACATGTGTAAGTTATTGTATTAACATGAATAAAGTATTGAGTATTGAGTATTACAACTTGGTTGACTATTTTGACGATACTTTTAATTAATGTTAATTTTTTTGTGTTTTACTCTTAGTTTTAAATTTTAAATGGTTTCCTCTGTTATTGAAATGAGGCTGTTCTTTGTGTGATGACTTCCGTTTTTGTATATGTTGTGTTCTTGGTGTACCTGGACTTACGAGTTTTTGCTCAAGTTTTTATTTGTCATTTATTTATTTGTTTGTTTGTAAAATAACCTTGAATTCCATTTTGTATTCTTTGATAATAGCTATAAGTTGACAATAATACAATAGTATAATGAAGTAAGGAAGGCAATAATTAATTAGTGAACACCTCATCTTGTCTGAAAGTTTGGTTTTAAGAATCTTGGCATGAGATCAGAAAATGCGGTCACCACCAGATAAGAATTTATAACCATCTGCCTTCAAATATTAAGGATATTCGGATTCTCCACCTCTATAAGAGGAAACAAACTTAAGTCCATATTAGCTGAGAACCCCTTTTATTCAATGACTGATTTTTTTCACACGCTTTTAATTAATCAAATTTTGCTTAGTTGTAGTGTTTAGATTTTAATCATTTGTATCTTGTTTTTATTGTATTTTTAACTTTGTATTTGACAATTCCAACATATGTGATTGTGTCAATGGAAGTAAATGAATAAATAAATAAATAAATAAAATAAATAAATCTCTTTGGTGACCAAGTGGTAAACACACCTAAATACCTTAGATGCAATGTGAACTTCGAGAGATAACAAATAGTACCTTATAGTTAGGATTAAATAAATAAATAAAATTAAGGCAGTGCATGAGACAAACCCATAAGTAATAAGTAACCGGCCCCATATAAAGCATGAAATGACCAAATACCTACCTTGGCCCTTTTAGAAAACAATTACTTACTCATTAAGATATTGGTCATTTTCTTCTTTAATCGAAACTGCATTAGGTTGATCAAACTGAGAATAATTTTCCTCCTTAACTGTATTTGGCAACCTTTCCAGAATTAACTCTGGTATTGGCTTACCCTCGTTATCTTCCAAATTGCTAGACATGCTTAATACAATAGTGGAACTGTTTGATGCACTGGAGAAAATATCCAGTTTGGTAAGTTAATTTTACACACACCCAGTTATTGGCCAAAGAAATTCAGCAATTTCCTTTTTTGGATTAAAGGCTCGGTTAGAGGTATTCTCCTCCTACAAAAAGTTTTGATTTTAATTTTTTTTTAAAGACCTTGTAACCATGCAAGATGAAAAGCATTCGGTACTTTTTTAGAAGGCGTGTCAGACCGATTTTGCCCTTTTTTCCTCAGAAACATGTAAATTGAGTGTTTTTATGTAATTTTTAGATGGTTTTTATTTGCGGAAACCTAACAGTAATCACCTGTTGCGTGACAATGGAGTGAATAGCAGTGCAGGGTAAGGTAAAAAAATTGCATACAAATAGAAAATATTGATTTTGAAGGCGAATTTTGTTAAAAATGTGTTACTTTTATAAATATTTCAGTGGCGTAACCAGGTTAAGGAAAAGAGCTCCACTGCCCCATTGCAGATGATTAATTTTTTTATCATTCTATTAATATTTCACTTCGCGCATGGCCCTCCCCTCGCTCCGGTGGCGCAACCAAACAGAACTAATCCAAGACATGCTCAATATGAAAAAAAAAACTGAATTGATACACTCTCATAAATTTTAGTCTTTTGCACACGTGAAATTCTATTTTATTTTTTTGGCAGGAAAGTATGAGTTTCCGCAAAGCAAATTGTACTGTACTACACTTCTATAGGTGTGCATGCTTCGGTAACATCAAAATTCTAAAACTAATCTGACGTCTTCTAAAAAATGACCAAGCATTCCACTATGATATTGTTTTAAGAGTCTTATGATATAGGTAAGTATCTCAGATTTTGCAATTTTTTTCACTAGAAAAGGGGTGTCTATAGAGTAGTTAAAGCCAAACAAATCGGAGGATCCCCCACATTTGAGCCTAAAAAAGGCCCCTAAAGTTCGACTTTTGACCCAAATGTGCACCCAAACAGAGCAACACTAGAAATATGGGTAATACATACCTGAATATCAATTCACGGTTGAAAATATTAGCTACGACAGAATTGCGTAGAATGACTAGAATGAGAGACCTCCGCTTTGTTCCGGCCGTAACTCAAAGCGACTGATATTCCCATTATTAAATAAACCTAAATTTTATTATTAATTATTATTCCTGGTCTTCTTATTAGTTACTGTTTACTATGATACAAATGTTTATTTGCATCATGAATGTTTACAAATAGTTTAGTGATTGTTTAGTTGATTACTGTCATCAGTCGCTGTCATACTGTCATTTGACCTATAATCATCAAAAGTAGGGATGATGCTTTGGAACCATAGAAATAGGACTCCATTTCTATGTTTGGAACCATTGACGTTATAACGTCAATGTTTGGTACAAACAACCGTCAAGCGCTCCGACTAATTCTTAGATGCGAAAGCCGTACATGCGTAATGACACAGTTTATACTTTCGAAACTGTGGTAATAGCGCTTCGCTCGCTACGGGGACGCAACCAACAAGAGAACTAACCCAAGACTTACCCAAAATTAAGAAGAAAAATTAATAAAAGCAAATATAACTGAAAAAGTAAACAAAAGTGTCACGACCGACGGGAATCGAACCCGCGGTGCACAAGTGACAACCAGAACGGGTGCGGATACGGACAAACTGCACGAAAGGCGCCTTCTGCTAGCAAGCAAGCAAGGTGCTCGCACTGTGAAAAATCAATTAGGGAGAGCTCGCCATCAATTTCATGTCGTTCCTGCATATCATGGTTTCACAAGGGCTGCTCTGGTCTTACTAGCCCCGAATTTAACAAGCAGGCATCCATGTGAAATAATTCAAAAGATACTACTTGGACTTGTCGCTTCTGTCTGGAAGATACCAATAATCTACAGTCGGCTACGGCTAGTAAGCATAACCCACGGTTCCTAAATAGATCGGTTGTCTGGTAACTGCCGATCAATAAGAACTCGACAACTGATGACGAAACAAGTATGCTGGGGCAACATATAGAACTAATCAATACAATAAATAAAGAGAGATATATACACTATTTGATAAAATGAACAAAGAGGAATATAGATATACGCCGGAGGAGCAAAATATAAAATAAGAAATTAATTAGTTTAAATAATATGACGTATTGTATAAAGAAAAAGTGCAACATTTTTATAAAATATCATATTTAAGACATCATGCATTTTAAGTACTCCTATTTATTTAATTAACTCTTTCTCAATCAATTTAAAATTTTTGGCAGAACACAACATAGCACTTCTCTATCTACATACACAATATAGAAGTAGATGTTTATCAAAAGCAAGTCGATGTTTTTTTTTTCATATTTATATAAAGAACTAAAATTATTGTTATTGAAAAGTTTTATATTAAAATGTAGGTACGTTACGGGATGGGAAATGACAATAACGTAAAGTAAATTAAAGGTTTATTAACGGATTAACCATTTTTAAAAAAGTACAAAAAGGTACAGGTAGAGAATGAATATAAACACCTAAAGAATCCTATGCTGAATGTGCGATCTGAATATGCTTAAATTTAAGTTGAAAAAATCTATTTCGTTTGTAATATCATTAGCAATTCTACATAATCTATTTGTATGAATATTTTGGCCATAGTTTGTCCTATGCTATTCAATAAAAACAGTTCATGATGTCTTAGATTGACTTGAGGAATAGAAAAGTATATTTTTTGTAATAAAGTTGGTGAATCTATCAAACCATTTAAGATTTTATATAAAAAAATTAAGTCTAAAAAGCTTCTGCTCTTTTTTAATTTAGGTAAATGTAACAATGTATTAATGTCATGGTAATCTATTGCTTCAACAGGAATGCTAAATTTGTAGCCTATAAATTTAAAAAATGTTCTTTGGACTTATTCTAAACTATTAATATGAACATGATAGAAAGGAGACCAAACAGTCGAGGCATGTTCCAAAACAGATCTAATAAGAGAACAGTATAAATTCTTAAAACTATAGATGTTAGTAAACTCTGAAACACTGCGCTTAACAAAACCTAAAAATCTTAAAGCTAACTAAGGAAGAGGTGTCAGAAAAGTTACCACAGGGATAACTGACTTATGGCGGCCAAGCGTTCATAGCGACGTCGCTTTTTGATCTTTCGATGTCGGCTCTTCATATCATTGCGAAGCAGAATTCGCCAAGCGTCGGATTGTTCACCCTTGTTTAAACAATTGATGAATATTATGTCAGGCTTTTAAAATTAAGTTTAAATCGTGGATTTATTGACAAAGATAGGGAAATAAAATCTCAAATCATACAGAAGACTATTTTGTCAAAATTAAGAAGGTACGCACTTACAGATAACCCCACTCTCAAACAAATTTTAACACAGGCCAAGGTTTACGAAATGACTGAAAAACAAGTGTTCGAAATGGAAAGCAATGAAATGAATGTGAATAGGTTAAGGTTAGGCACGAACAGGAGCAACAATCCAAACAGGAACAGGCCATATAGCAGCAGCTCTGAACCAAACACACAAAAATACAAACAGCAGGAGCAACAAACCTGTCGAAACTGTGGTAATGACTGGCATGTCAATGATAGGCAAACCTGTCCCGCTTTTAATGACACCTGTAATTTTTGCAACAAAAAAGGACATTATTTCTCTAAGGTGTGTATGGCTAAACGAGACAGCAGGCATAGAAATCAATCTAAACAAGCACAAGGATCAAGTAAGCAGAGGTACAAGTCGCAGCATCAGCAGCAGTATGGAGAACAACCCAGTAACAATGCCAAGGTTAATTGCACGAGGCATGAAGAAAATAGTGACTGACTATTCCTTCAATATTGGCACAAAAGGCAGTACTCTACCACAAATCACCTTAAATGTTAATGGGCAACAATTAGTATTTATTATAGATACAGGCACATCTGTTAATCTGATTTCTGAGCAAACATACTTCACAAATTTTAAAGATCCACTCATTGCTGATGATAGCAAGCATGGGCGTAGACAGGGGGGGCCATGGCTCCCCCTGGGAATTTATCAGACTCATTTTGCAACATAACATTCATACCGTGCCATTCAAGAGGGTGTCGAATCCTTGTTTTTTTTAACGACTGTTGGGTGGAAATTGGTCGTGGCACAACCAAAATTTTCCCGGCTTAGCCTCCATCTCCTGGTACCACTGCGGCCTTGTCTACGGTTCGCCCCCCTTGGGAAAAAATCCTGTCTACGCCCATGATAGCATCCTTATGGTCACTCAACAAATCTTGAAATAATTGGAAGATTACCAGTAATCATAAAACATAAAAATAAAAGCATTCAATCAGATTTAATTGTGGTAAAAGGGAACACTGAATCTTTGTTATTTTATCAGGCATCAAAAAAACTTGAACATTGTGTCATTTGCCCATTTTGTTAACAACATGATTGACAAAGATTTGGTAGAAAAATGTTATCCTGAACTAGTTGGAGGCATAGGAAAACTGGCTGACACCACCATAAAACTACATATTAACCCAAACATACCACCCATTGCGAACAAACATAGGAGAATGCCATTCCATATTAGAGAAAAAGTTGAATCAGAACTGTCAAGACTGCAGTTTTTCATTGGACAGAACACCACGAGCAACTTTTTAATATGCTGAAGCAAGAATTAAGTAATACTAAAAATCTTGCTTATTTTGACATAAAGAAAACAACACATCTGTATGTTGATGGAAGCGCTACTGGAATTGGATCAATACTAGCCCAAGAAGATGTCAAAGGCATTGTTGCTTATGCTAGCACCACACTTTCTGATGTACAAAAAAGATACAGTCAATTTGTACTTGGTCCATACATTTTCACAATTATCTTTATGGTTCCACATTTATATTACCCATTATAAAGATATTAGGAAACACAAGAACAGCTCCGAATGCAAGAGTTGAAAGACTTATTAGGACTCCAGCCTTATAACTTCGAGGTAGTTGATCAAAAAGGCATCACTAATCCATCTGACTATTTATCAAGACATCCAGAGCCAACCATATGTGAACAATATGTCCAACAAGATAAAGTAGAACAATATGTCAATTTGTGTATCAAGAATTCTCTACCCAAAGCCTTAACACTAGCCGAGGTCCAACAAGCTACCCAAAAAGACAAAACACTCCAAACTTTGATTGAGGTTATATCGAACAATGATCAAATATATTGGAAGCTACCAGAACTAACAACTTATTCAAAAATTAAGGATGAATTTATTCATGGTGATCACGTTATCCTGAGAGACGACAGAATTGTTTTACCCATGTCTTTACAAGAAAGAGCAATAGAAATGGCTCATAAAGGACACTTAGGCATAACTAAAACAAAGCAATTGTTGAGAACAAAAATATGGTTTCCAAATCTAGACAGTTTAACTGAAAAATACATAAAATCCTGCATACCATGCCAAGCAGTTACTAAGGTGAATCATAGGGATCCAATAAAATCAAGTCTACTACCAGAGTATCCTTTTCAACATATTGATATAGATTTTTCAGGACCTTTTCACCAAAACAGATACATCTTTTTGGCAGTTGATGAATTTTCAAGATATCCCAAAATTGAGATGGTAGATTCCACTTCCTTCACGAAGCCAATTTTGGATAGAATTTTTGCTACCTGGGGATTTCCAGAATCTATTAAGTCTGACAATGGAGCAGCATTTAATGGACACCAATTTGCTAGTTTTCTAGAAAACTATGGGATAAAACACACAAGAATAACACCAGCATGGCCAGAAGCTAATGGCACGTGAAAACTGTGAAGAAATCATTACTATGCTCACATTGAAAATGGAAATTTTTACTCAAAAATTCATGAGTTTTTAATAAATTATAGGAGCACACCACACTCCACAACCGAAAAATCACCATTTGAAATTGTGTTTGGTAGGAAGATGAATAATTTTCTTCCCACATTGAAAAACCTCAAATGAAATGAATATGAAGACATCAAGCAACTGGATTTCAAGAACAAACTGAAACAGAAGAAGCATGCAGACAAGAAGAGGAAGACTAAGTCCCATAACTATCAAATAGGAGATTTAGTTATGTGTAAACAAACAAAAAGAAATATTTTGACACCTGCCTATGACCCAAGACCTTTAACAATTGTACAAATTATGGGTACATCAATAAAAGCCAAGAGAAATGAATATGTTATTACTAGGAATTCATCTTTCTTTAAAAAATTCCTTAGCCTTTTGAACAACCAAGATTCGAAGGAAAAGAGTGTTTCGTGTAGAGATGAAACTCAGATAGTACCAACTCAGAAAACCAACTTTCATTGGAAATTTGCCAATAATCCTCTCCCTCCATTACAATATCCTTTCCCACTCCCCCCAACACCAGTAAGTGAAAACAGCTGGAGAGAAGATCATCCTGTTTAGATCCCTGAAATCGACTCTAAAGAACCAAGAGAAGCCGTCTCACCTAACTACTTTGAACCATCTTTGTTTAATGACTCAAACAACGACATTGAGCTCATTTTTGAATCAAGCTCATCAGGAGAGAACTCCAGAAGCTCCTCAGACGAGAACTTCAGAAGCTCCCAAGAAGAGACGTCCAGAAGCCCTGAAGATGAAGACCAAACAAAAAGTACATCCTCATCTGAATTTCTTGACTCGATGGCGAATCTTGATGATATGGCGAATCCTGATAATATGGTGAGGGCTGATGAGAGACCAAAAAGAGATTATAAAATGCCAAGCCGCTATGAAGATTTTGTAATAGAGTAAGAAATTGATATTTTAAAGTGAAATGTTATGTTGATTTGTTTTTTAGTGCATATTTTCTTAGTATGTTTATCATATGTTTGTTTTTACTTTTTTTTCATTAATGTCATACTTTTATATTTAGGATTGTTTTTTAATTGTGCCAGGGGAGAATTGTAGTGTTTAGCTGATCTACTATATTTTCTAGTCTATGGTAACTTTAAAGACAAATGACAGGCACAGAAGAGATAGGTTAGGTTCTGAACAGATTTGTGTACCTTGTTTTGGAATATATGTTTTTGGTTGAAAATAACTTAACAGGAGTTTGTTTAAACATTTACCAATCATAGCAAACAATAAACACCACAATATATTCCTGGTTTACCAGACAAAATAAAACGAATAGGTAATAAATTTAACATTCGTACTATTTTCAAAATAGAAAACACCCTTAGATCCAAACTAACAAAAACAAAACCACTCAATGAAAATGAAATTACTAAAAATGTTATCTATAAGATACCATGTGAATGCAATACATTTTATATAGGTGAATCATGTAGATCATTATCAAAACGTATAAAAGAATACCAAACTTATATTAAAAATACACAATTCCACAAATCACATATTTTTGTCAACATGCATTTGATAACAATAACAATCACAGAATACAATGGAACGCTTCAAGTATTTTGGCAAAGGAACCATTATCTAAAAAACGTAAGATTAAAGCTGCATTTACATTCAATTTGAAATCAAATTCTAGCTGAAATTTGCCTGCTTGTCATATGGTGACAGCACGTAGCATTTACATTGGACAAAATTCGAAGTTGACTTTGAAGTGCACTTTGCCAAACGCAAGCAAAAAATAAATTTGTAGGTTAGATTATTTTTGTTTATCTTAATATTCTTAATGCTGCATTGTTTAGGCTAGGTCTAATTTATCTTTGGATTGGGTAAATTTCAATTTTGTGTTAGAATAAAGTAACATTTGTATCAAACAATTCGCACACATGTAAAATGGACTTTGAAGGGGCCCACTTTGATGAAAATGTTTTTTTGAAGGCACTGTAATTGAAAAAAACGATTTCAACGAGGAATTGTTCTTAAAAATTATTTGTAATTATCTTGCAATTTACAACACACAAAATAAAACATTCCATACGTATAATTACGTAACCTAAAAATTCGTTCAATGTAAATGACATATTTGCGAATTGCACTTTGACTTGGACTTCAAATTGAATGTAAATGCAGCTTAAAGAAAGTGCTTTCATTTTATTAAATAGAGATGCATGTGTTGCTTCAACTTCTGTTAGTTTTAACAGCCATGGTTACCTTTGCCAAAAACTGAAGTTGATAAGGGAAATTTAAAAATTAACTAAACATTTTAACAAAAATCATTGAATTCTTCCTAAACGTATTATAACACCAAGTATCACCTCATTATTGCACTTACCTTAATAGACCACTAACCAGTAATTGTACGATATGACATTATTATTGTCATCTTGTCAAAGTCTATTCAAAACTTGACAAATTTTTGCGATAGCTTTTTACTGTTATTTACACTTACGCATTTTCATTTTTAGATTTGTTCGTTCTTGACAACAGGGACATATTTGATGCTGTTATCCACTTGAAATAATTATTAAATAGAGGCCATATCAGCTTTCGACAGGAGAACCGCGTCTATGGGAACATTATTGGTGGAGTTACGGGTGTAATTGCACACGTCATTATGATAGATTGATTGTCATTTTTGCTATTTGATCAGTGAAATAAAGATCCAAGTTTTTCTCGTTTAAATCTAAAGAAATTTTAATTAGTCTTTAATAATCCTCAAAACCGACAATTTTCTTTAAGTTTTTCAGCTTCGTTAGGGTCACTAAACTAGCACTTGTGCTGTTTACATCCTGGAGCCAGAGCCGAAGAGGCTCTACACAACCAATTCAAAACGATAGTGGAGACAAAACCCAAACATTTGTAAGGTAAAACATGAATCCTCCACAACAATATAGAACATATCAACTGTATTCTTATATTCAGTAATATCCTGATTCAATAACTTCTTCGATTCTTTTGCAACTGATAATTCTTCTTTTTTTTATGGCAGAGGCACACACTAAAGGGAGATCCTATGACGCTCGACGAGCGGTGTGTGTGCGAAGATGTTGATTGACATGGTTCTTGAATATTTGTAGGTTGTAATTAGTGGGAAACAGATGTCCTGGAAGTGAGTTCCACAGTGATGCAGTGCGCCAGACAAAGGAGTTCTGGTAAAGCGATGTTCTAGGTGTTTCTAGTTGTACGACGAACTATTACGCTCCTGCCGTCTGTCGGGATTGTCTGACAGGAGTTGCCAGGGGCGGGATTATGCGGGCCAAATCCTGGGAACATCTGTCGTGAAAGTATCTGTAAAACAGAGACATCTCGGCCACATGTCTGCGATGTTCCAGACTATCCAGATTCCGGGTCAACTCCGGATCACCGACGAGACGCACAGCCCTCTTCTGAATGGAATCCAGCAGCTTTAGGGTAAGCTTTGTACAGCAAGAGCAACTGCTGCGGTGTATAGAGTTTTTTGTTGCGAAATAGGGCACCAAGCTTCTGGGAGGCTGATTTTGCGATGTTGGCAACATGGTCATGCCATGACATATTGCTGTTGACCGAGACACCCAGCAGCCCGATTGACGAGGATGAAGGAATGGTCGATCCTGTCATAATGATGTCAGGGCCCGCTGTATTGGCCCTCTTAGTAAACGTTGCTGCTTGGGTCTTTGCTGCATTGAACTGAACCAAATTTCGGTCGTCCCAAGTTTGAACTTTCTCCAGGTCTTGATTAATTGCTGTAATCTGCTCCTGTCTGCGGTGATGAGTCTCAGTCGCTGGTAAGGGTTTTTCTGATCTAAAGTGGGAGACAAGGGTACTGTCATCTGCAAAACTGTAAACAGGATTATTAATTTCGATCAGCAGGTCATTAATATAGATGAGGAACAGAGTTGGTGAAAGTATTGCGCCCTGAGGCACGTCCGCGTTGATGGTGAATGTGTCCGAGATGTGTCCATCGACTGCAACGTGTAGGGATCGGTTCTTAAAGAAACTGGCCAGCCAGCTGCAGAGAGAGGCGGGCAGTCCCAAGGACGGCAGTTTGTTGAGCAGTCCGTCATGCCAAACTCTGTCGAATGCCTTTGAAATATCCAACGCAATCGCTCGAGACTCTCCGTAGTTTTCAATTGCCCTACTCCATATATGAGTGACATAGGCCAATATATCTCCTGTCGATCTCTCTTTGCGAAAGCCGTATTGATTATCGCTGATTATTCTGTTGCTCTCGAGGTACTTGAGTAGTTGCTGGTTGACTACACGTTCCATGACTTTGGAGATTATTGGAAGCAAGGCAATTGGGCGATAGTTTGAGGGCGTGGTTTTCTTGCCTTTTTTTGGAACAGGTTGTACTCGAGCGACTTTCCAAGAGGATGGGTAAATCCCTTTTCTGTAAGAAAGAGAAAAAAGCCTGGAAAAAACGTGTGTTAGTTCGTTGGCGCAGTTCTCTAGCACGATGGCAGGTATTCCGTCCGATCCTGATGCCTTTTGCGTATTTAGTTCTTTAAGGGTGTTGCGAATATCACGGTGAGAAAACTTGACTTCTGCCATGGTAGTGTTGATGTTCGGTATAGTGGGGAGTCTTGCCTTGAGGCACGTCTAAGGTAGAGTGCGATGAAAACATTTTGGCGAGCATGTTTGCTTTTTCCTTGGCTGTAGTCGCCGTGAAGCCACGTTCGTCCGTCAAAGGTGGGAGAGAGATTTTTGTAAAGTTGTTACTTACTGCCTTTGCTACCGACCAAAAATTCCTGGAACCACTGGAGCATTGCAAAAGTTTATTCCTGTTCCTTTGATTGTGTTTGTCCTTAGTTTCGTCGATCACACGCTTGCACTCGTTTCTCGCTTCGATAAAATAATTGCGATTTTCAGCGGTCTGATTTTGCTGCCAGTACTTATAGGCTTGTTGTTTCCTTCCTACAGCTCTTTCGCATCTTTCGTCGAACCAGGGCTTTCCTTTTGATGGCAACTTGATGGCATTTGGGATGTATGCTTCCATTCCTGAGGAGATTACTTGCATGATCTCTTCGCAGCAGTCTGACGGGTCGTCAGTGGCAAAGCAGACGTCGAGCCAAGGAAAATCTAGATAGAACTGCCTTAGATCGTCCCAGTTTGCAGAATTGTAATGCCGGATTTTGCGAGGCAATGGTGGGTCCTTCTGTATGGGTGGCAATTCACAAACCGTTGTAATAAGTTTGTGGTAGGAGGTACCTAATGGCGGACCAACTGTGACCTTGTACTGGTCAGGATTAGTGGTCAGAAAAAGATCCAGGAGGGCGGCGAATTCGCCCCTCTCTGAGATTCGAGGTGGTTCGTCTACAAGTTGAGTAAGCCCGCAGCTGATGGCAAATGCTTCAGCCTCTCTACCTTCGTTGTCGGTCTTGTTGTGATGTTTGAGCCAGTTGGTGCTGTGGGCATTGAAGTCTCCCAGAACGATTAATTCTCAACTGGGGTGATCGACGTCAAGGTTGTTCGGTTCGAGTGTTTCCTCGTGGTGACATGAAAGGTCGCTTCGGACAAAAAGGCATATTCCGAACTTATATCTAAATCGGGTATGTAAGTCGTAACCAGGATAGAGGTAGTTCACTGTTGTTGTTGTTGAACATACTTGTGTTTCTGTAAGGGCTAATATGTGTGGTCTATTTGCTTGTAGATGTTGGTGTACCGAATTTATGTTTGTATTTAGGCCTCTTATGTTGCAGAAATCTATTCTAAATTGGTTCGGTATCTTTGCTGTCTGTGAAATGCGGAATGAAGGGCTCACAGGGCCACCCAACGCCCGGAGATCCGAATGGCCGGGGAGTTTACTTCCGGAATATTTTGATCCTGGAAGCACCATCATGTCCATATATTCCTACTGTGGAACCCGGGACCACCAGCGCGAAAGCGGAACGTGATTTGGGAAAACCACTTAGCGCTTCCCAATTCTGGTGGGGTGGTCTTTCACCGGACGATGCGAGTAGGCTTATGCATCCATCGGCCTCAGACTAATTCCTTTGGCGGTCCCTAGTCTGACAGGGGTACGTAATTTGACTATTTGTTCTTCTTTACTTTTGATATCCACCACACATTTATCTTCGGCCTCTAGTGCGATATCTGTAAAATCTTGAGTATTCCTTTAGAATCTTGCAATTATCTCATCTTTTTCAGAAATCATTTCTTTCAGTTTTTCAATTTCTTTTATTCGAGCATCCTGTATATTTTCCTCTTCTATCACTTTATCTTGATAAGTCTGTGAACAGTAGATCTTATAGCCTCCTAGACGGACAGTACCACTTTTTCTTTCTAAGCAACTGGGGTGAAAAATCCCATAGCAAGCAACACAACATAAATTTTTAAAGTATTTTTTGTTGGTGCAACAAGCATTGTGGGGATAAATTTGAAACTGTGGCAACGTCGCCCCAGGTTCCCGGGATGTCTCACATACGCCGATAAGTTATTATGGCATAACTGTTTACAAGGTGGACAAAATTACACGAATGAAATGCAAATAATCGGCGAAAACACGAACACAATGGAAAAGTACAATTTTTTGTACAATTATCCTTCGCATCTCCGCCGTCCCTCATTACACTTTGTAGTATACAACTTTTTCCCAATCGGTACAATTTTTAAAGAAGTAATCTAAAAACATGGTGATTCAGCCGACCCTGGCTAGCCGCTCGAGCTCACCGCCTTGATGCGTCATTACAATTTTGTACCGATCGGTGATAAGCAAGAATCCGTAAATCGATTCTTTATTTTGGTTTTAAGAAGAAAAATGCCTAGAAATCGTATTTCAAATACAGTGAATGTGTAGTGACACGTCTTGCTCGCATAAGAGGCGAAAAAGGGGGCCATATTCATCCATCGGAAGAAGCGAATCAGGGGGTGAGTCGACATAAGATTATAATATGCCAAAATTTCAAATATACATAAATACCTGGTTATCTTAAATATATAAAAACAGAAACTATCTCGTATAAAAGCAACATGTGTATAATACTAAACTGTAGTATTATGAATAAATATGACACTTGTAACCCTTAATTTTTTACTTAATAAAATTAAAATGGAAAATATTCTCAAACTTCTAAAACTAACTATATTAGAATAAAATAGAGTGCGAACGGGTTACAGTCAAAAATTACTAACAAACTGTTATTTATATACGAGGGCATGACAAAACACTGTTACATTTGTCGTCTGTCCACAATTACACAGAATCAAACAATATATTCGGAATTGAAATATATTATATCGAAATGAATATAAGTAATAAGCAACAGTTAACGATACGAGCTATTCGAACCGTTGTCTAGTAATCTCGTCTAATCGTACATCCTACCAAAGAAATACTATTCAATCACAAAAAGTGTTTACATAACACAATCAAAAGGCTGACTAAGGAAATATATACCGGTCGGCCTGCACATTTATTAATGTTTTACATAGAATAAAACGTTTATACCATATAACAGAATATAAAAAATAGAAACAAATGGTTATAATGCCTTCGTATTACTACGTTTTCGATATTTGATCCCCGTATGGGGCACATGTGGGACTATAAACTACAATTCGATTTGATGCAAATATTGCAAAACAAAAAAATAAAAGTTATATTTAATTATGATCCAGTGACTCACACTGCAGATGTATATGAAAATTTAAGAGTATGGCAATTACATAAGGTATTAAAATTTGAACAGAATGAACTTCTCTACAGGGTAATAAATAAAACTCAAAAATCAAATATTATCATAACAATTTCAAAGGATATTCATAGCCACAATACTAGAGAGTTTATAGGATATCGTACTGTTATTATTACTAAAACGCAATTATCCTCAATACCAGTGTTCAAAAACACCGTCTAGAGGAATAAGGACTATGTATATTGTAATTATTGTTATTACTGTATTAATAATTTTCAAAAAAATTAAAAAATTTTAGTAAGTTGAAGAGTGCCCTTTTCTCTCGAAATTAACCCCTAAAACCTAGTCACAGCAAGCTGACTCATAATTTACGAGCGACTAAATCCCAAGTTGGGTATTATTATAGCTTTGCATGCCCCTCCGTTCACTTTGCTCGCAACGGGGGCTCAATCAACAAGAACTAACCAAAACTAGCCCAAGGATAACCCAAAATTAAGGAACAAAGGTAAATTGATAGAAATTTTACTAGGACGTAGACATGGATTCGGGTCGCATCGCGCGCAGTATTTTGGATTGCAACTTGGGATTTAGCCGCTCGTCATAAATTTATCGGAATGTTATCGTTCGGCTTTGTCGAAGCGATGTATACCGGAACGTATTATTTTTAATCAATTCGTGTTGATATGAGCCGACCGGTGAGGGAAAAAATTGGAGTAAACATTGCTTGCAGGAGATGTTAATAAATAATATCAATACCTATTTGCAAATTCGCATTTGCAGATGTGAATAACTTTAACTAAAATTGGCCTTCACATTTTGCAGATGTGAAGGGCCCTCAACAGCCTCCACCTCAGTAGGTGTATTATGTTGGAGTGGTTAGAGGCACACTATATCCCTACATTTACCGATGTAAAGGATATATTATGTACTGAGAAAAATAAAACGGTATAGTGCTATGCATTTGCAGATACAAAAACAAATAACCTTCAAAAACAAATAAACACCATACTATTGCAACCCTCTTACATAAAATCATTGCATTGGAGGTAGCCAATTATCACACTCTTCGTTTCTATTGAAAACAGAAATTACAGTATTTGCAGATACTGTAAATATGCCAAAAAATCGTTGCATTTGCAGATGCAGTTGAAAGCATAACCAGGGTTAAGTAGCAAGCAAAAAGGTGAATAGTTCGTTGTATTAGCAGATACAATCGATCGTACCCACTGCCTGCAATTGCAGTTGCAGGTAGTGAACATATTCATGAACCTATTTTTCTGTTCAAAAACAGAAATTGCATCATTTGCAGATGCTGTAAATAGGCTAATAGATCGTTGCATTTGCAGATGCAATCGATATCATAAGTAGCAAAACCAAGGAAATTCTTTTGCATTTGCATATGCATTAGAAGATCCTCTCACGCTAGCTGAGGAAATAACTTCAATCAAGACTTGCCAACATCAGAAGCAACAGATGGTCCTGAACAAAGTAAGAATTGTTAATAGAAAAAAAACCGAAGAAATCATACCTGCGAGGCCAGAACTACATACTCAGATAGTTTTTAGATGGGACAATTACTTATTAAGAGGACTAAAAAAAAACAAATAGTATGATAGAGTAGTATCTGCCAACTGCAATGTCCTCAGACCATCAAAATTAAATCTCGAAGAGAGTACTAAATCCTGCCAAGACAACTACTGTATCAATTACAGAAACAACTATAGTCCGTGGGATTAGTGCCTTAGCCCTCCCTGTCAATAATTTAATTAGCCAACCTTCTGAACTAGAATTATATGTTCAAAATCGGCAGAAATTAAGGTAAACAGTTCATAATAGAGTGGATACAAGATTATAAGATCCCTTTCAATAGGACACCACTCCGATTAGCAAAGTAGAAGACTGCATAGGCAAAAAAATTAATTTCAAAATACGCATTCTTGGAGAAAACTGATCTTAAAGATGCATATTTCCTTATCCCTATGCACAGTAGTCAAAAAAGTTGTTCAGATTCGTTTTTTGCAACGTACTATACCAATTTAATTGTGATTCATTTGGTTTATGTACAGCTCCATATCTTTTCACAAAACTGAAACCAGTTGTAAGATATGTAAAATTAAACGGTATAAAAACTGTACTCTACAGTCGATTGGCTAGTTATTGGTAATTCAAAAGAGAATTGCTTAATAGTATAAATAAAATTACACAAACAGTACAAGATTTAGGTTTAATATAAATTCCGAAAAAAGCGTAGTTATTCCCGCGCAACAATGCTCATTTTTGGGGATTATACAAGAGAAAAGGGACCTACTGACAGACCAGTCTATTATCTTTTACCCTGAAAAATACTTACTCACATCTCCTTGCAGATAGAAACAACCATTGTGGAAGAAAATTTCCCTAGCTGTAGGGAAATTAGGAAGTCTCCTGAGAAATTAAACTGATTATTTTATATTGCAAACTATAGAACAGTGAAAAAGAAATCGATACGTATATTTTTATTTCCACTAAAGATGAATATTACAAGAGCTATACCAGTTTTTAGTTTGGTATATATAGATATACTATGCATGGTGTGACGTAACAATTCATGTGTATTATGACGTCATAAGCACATCTCAAGGCGTTGTATCTGCCTCATTTTTCGGCTTATGGAAAAAAGAAAAAACACGTATTCACTTATTTTTCATGGGCTATCGAAATCAGCAATAATAAAAAATAAATAAATAAATAAAAAATTGATGAAACTTCCCCATTGTCAGAAGTCAGGAGAGCTTTTCTATAACAAAGCGTACCTAATGAAGCGATAAAAGTGATTATTTCTTCATTGACAGATAGCGCCCTCAAACAATATGGAAATACTTACAATAAATAGGGGAATTTCTGTTTTTCTAACCGCCAAATAAAACCGTAAACTTATTCTTGAGCTCCTAAACATTCAATTGTCTTCGGAGTCATCCTACTCTACCATGAACTCACACAAATCTGCACTTTCTCCAATATTGTATATTAAACAAAAGACGAAGCGGTTATAAAAAGGTTTCTTCTCAATGGAACATTTAACATAAGACCCCCAAAACCAAAATACTCAATTACTTGGGATTCCTACCCAGTTCTACAGCGCTTAAAGAGCATGTACCCTCAGGAATCCTTAAATCTACAAATCTAACTTTAAAACTAGTAACACTCTTAATGCTAATAACGGCACACAAATCACGGACAACCCGGAAGTAAAAATAGACAATATTTTTAAATATGAATACATAATTGAAATAAGATTCCCGGATAAAATAAAAGCAAGTGGCTTAACCAGGGTTCGACCTAATTTGATATTACCTTATTTTACTAATCAACCTGAACTATGTATAGCCACACTATTAAGGGCGCTTTAGACGGTGCCTGTTTTCGTGCGTTACTGTATGCGACATTTTGTGCAGCTGCGCATGCAATATAGCGCACAACCGTTGCCTTTTTATATCGTGCAACACATCATTTACACTTAAAATTTATATCAGTGCGTCTTAACACATTTCAACATGGATGATTTGAAGTTTGGAGGTTTGTGTGCTGCGCTTATCATAATAGCGAGAAATAAACAACGTAATAAACGCAAGTGTTGAATACGGCAATTTCTGAAAAAGAAATGTAGCTATTCCTTTATAGAGAAAATGCTGTTGGATGGCGGTTGGTTCTGTCAAAACTTTACTTCAACTGAAGATGAATGGCTTCAAATAACTAACGAATTTGAAAACCAGTGGAACTTCCCACACTGCATAGGCGCTCTTGACGGGAAGCATGTGCAAATCCAATGTCCAGCGAATAGTGGGAGTTCCTTCTATAATTACGTTTAGTATCGTCTTAATGGCAATCGTTGATGCAAACTATAAATTCATATATGCACATGTAGGATCTCAGGGACGAATGTCAGATAGGGGCGTTTTCCACAGTACCTCTTTCTGTAGAAGCTTGATTAATAACGCATTAAATATACCAAAACCGACACCTCTTAAAACCATGCAGTTAGAAGTACCATATGTAATCGTGGCAGATGACGCATTTCCTTTGACAGCCAATATTATGAAACCATTTCAGGTTAATGTACCAGCAGGAGAGGAGAATATACAATTTTATTATAGACTGTCTAGAGCCTAGGACTTTTATCAGCAGTTTTCGAATTTTTAGGAAACCAATAGCAGTGAAGCCAGCAGAGGCACTAGTTTTAACTTGCATTTACCTACATAATATTTTAAAAAGAAATGCCGTTTCCAAAAAAAATGTTCTCCACCGATTCGATATCGAAAATGTGGATACATGAAAAATAACACCAGGTACTTGGAGCAGAGATGCCGCTGGTGATACGCGGCGGGCATAATCAGTTTCAAAAAAATTCCGCGTAAAGCTGGAAATGATGCAAAGCTAATCAGAGAAGAATTTATGAATTATTTTGTATCAAAAGAAGGCAGTGTTTCGTGGCAAGAAATATTTGCCGACAAGTAATTAATATTCGTATATATAACCTAATAAAATGGTCACCATGCTCTAAAACCCGAATTACAAAAATCTAACTAACTAAAGTAACTATGTAAGATTAGTATAATTTAAAATTGATGGTATTTGACAGTGCCCTGTTTAAAACGATAAATAATGTAAATACAGGAGCAAATACATTTCGAGTTGTATAGACAACTTATTTCTATTTCACTACTTCCCTCATTCTCAATAGTGTTCTTGGATGTAATATTCTGAAACCTCAGCCACTGTGGCCTCAGTTTCTATGCCGCTGCGTAGCGTGTCTCTATCTAAAATAAATAACATGTAAGTATAGCGAACTGCTTTTGTATGTTTCGGAGGCTGCGCTTCCACTTTTTTTCTTAGTAACTTTTGTATGTTCTTTATGGAAGTATGACCTCAAGCTCTTAATTTTGTTCAAGACTTGCTTTGATGTTATACTGTATTTTGTACATAATTCCTGAACAGCATCATTGCGTATAATCCCGTTTTTGTAATTAAGGTCTTCACATCGTCACAAGCAAGTGAAATTTCTATAGGAGTCGATAAACTCGATAGTTCTATCATTGTTCCATTCCATTTTGACGTAGAAAATGCGAAGAGGCAAAAGATAACGCAAACAAAGTCCCAAAAGTCTCGGGAAACGCTGCATCTCTTTGCCTTTTGACGCAATCGATTGGTGCACTTTAAAAAGTGCAGGCAGAGACGCATGCGTCATAGTTGCGCTACGATGCATGCATCAAGATGCATGAAAAAAAGGCATCGTCTAAAGCGCCCTTTAAAGACTTACATAGAACGCACAAAAGGAAAAAGGGTACTACCAGTCAATAAATGGTGAATAGTTCGTTGTATTAGCAGATACAATCGATCGTACCCTCCTCTGTCTGCAATTGCAGTTGCAGCTAGTGAACATATCTATTTTTCTGTTCAAAAATAGAAATTACGGCATTCACAGATACTGTAAATATGCTAATAGATCGTTGCATTTGCAGATGCAATCGATACCACAAGTAGCAAAACCAAAGAAAATTTAATGCTCACTCACTATCACCCAGACAGCAGTCAAACCTTTAGCAGATGGGTCAAGTTAATACTAAAAGCCAGCAGTATAAACACGGAAATCTTTGGGGCACACAGCACGCGACACGGGGCAACTTCAGCAGCTCAAAGAATGGGAGTTACATTACAAACCATTCAGAAAACAGCTGGCTCGACAGAAAAATCAAAAGTATTCTCAAAATTCTGTAACAAACTTGGCGTGGGTAATCCCACTGGATTTGCATCTTGTTTATTGAACCATAATTTCTAAGGAATCATATAAATATTAAGTTACAATTATAAGTTAATTACCATCTTGTTATCATAGTACATAAGAATATTGGTATAGTATTAAAAATAAGTTAAAGGTTAATATCAGTTAAGCGTTAAACATGATATAATATGTACCTTCATATGTGTGTTATTAAATCTAATGGTTATAAATTTGAATTTTAGTTTATAAAAAGGGCCTTACAAATCTAGGACTACAGAAATATCGCAATTTTCAGTTAATGTAGATTACATCGCAAATACTTTAAACATGTACAAAGTGTAATGAAGGACGGCGGAGATGCGAAGGATAATTACAAGATCAATCGACTTACCTGTAAGGAAGATCGATCGGAATTATCCGAGCATCTCCGCCGTCCCTCATTACAAACCCACCCAGTCTTTACCTTCTCCCTTTCACCCCAAATGCAATGTAATCAAAAATCTCACGAACCAAAATTGTAATGACGCATCAAGGCGATGAGCTCGAGCGGCTAGCCAGGGTCGTCTGAATCAACATGTTTTTAGACAACTTCTTTAAAAATTGCACCGATTGGGAAAAAGTTGTATACTACAAAGTGTAATGAGGGACGGCGGAGATGCTCGGATAATTCCGATCGATCTTCCTTACAGGTAAGTCGATTGATCTTGTAATTGTAGTTTGTGGAACGCCCTGACACACAAAATGCTTTATAGGTATCGATATGTAAATAACTTTTTTATTATTGTTGTTTCACTTTTGCTAGTTTACAACTACCCAACTAGCATTTATGGTGGCAGATACGTAACTGCGACTATCAAAGCCACCACAAAGTGGGCGGTGACCATCGGCGGCTACGTCGTATATTCGTAGCTGCTAAGTAACTGCGACCAAAATGGGGAAAGATTTTGAGTAGCCGGGTAGTGTCTTGGGTAGTTTTTGCCACTAAAAGAGTTACTATGATATGTTACTATAAAGTAGCCTACTGGTGAATGCGACTTATCTGTTACGAAGCTGCCTAGTCGCGGGTTCGCGGCAGCCAAGGGCTTGCCACCGACATGTGGAACTTTCTTTAAATTTTAACTTTATTCGCAGCGACCTCTTCATACACTTTCGCACTTCATAAAAATAAATGTCATGATGGAAAATAATTATGGAAGCCATTATTATTTTTTTTTGTTATTTACCATGCGATTTTAACGCCTTTGTAGGTAAATTCCAAAACGCAATCGACTTTACTGAATAAAATAGTGGGTTTATATGACAAAATTTTCGAGCGCCTCTCAAAACATTTCAAATTACTATATTATTTGCAATAGAAACTCATGTAGTAATGAAAAAAAGTTTATTATTTTGCTTGAAACTGGCGTGAAACTTTAAAATATTAGTCCACCATCAAAATCTAAGGAAAAAAAGCTTTAGTTTAGGTACATTTAGCTTGAAAACGCAAAATGTTTGAGCCATTTGACTGTTCGTCTGAAAAGTCATGAAAAAAATATGGCCGTTTAATCCGAAAAATACTTTATAGTTCCATATGCTTCTACAAAGTACCGGGAACAATAATATATTAGGCCAACCCTACCCGTTTGGAACTTTAAAATCTTCGGATTGATAAAGTGACAATTGTAACTACCCAGAGGCGATTTTATAGAAACAATAACTTTATAGTGACCTAGGAAGGTAGCAGTAACCATTTTGCTACTTTCAATGCTACTATAAATTAGAAGTAACTAGGTGTCGTGGCCGCGACTACTACGAAACTTAAATTGTTACTATAAAGTAACAAAAACTTAATGGAGGCATTATGGTAGCACTTGTTAGTGACCGCTACTTCAAAAAGTTACTATAAAGTTTTTGGTCTTTTATGGTGTCATATTCGACGATTCGGGTAGTTCCAGCTACTTCTTTAAATTACATGTTTGCCACTTGGAATCAGGGTGTTTATTTTCCACTTTTATGGTAGGTAGGCACTAACCGGTCACTCTCGAAATATACTTCAAAGTGACTATTCCTTATAAAGTAACATTTTAAGTGGCAGGGTGGGTCTGGGAACTATACTTTAGGGGCAGTGACATTTTAAAAAGGACTGGGAACTATATTTGCTAGTTGGGTAAATTTAAAATTTTCCGAAATTATTATTATGGCATAATACACTACACACTAAACCAAATCGATTGATACCAAATTTATTTATTTTGGACACTTTTAACTGAAGCAATTTCAAGAGGCACATGCGAGCAAAATATCACGATGTTCATCCGACGACGGTCGACTATGGCTTATGATTATGGTATGTCGTAGTGCACTATTTTTGTAAATTGTTTTTAGGGGCACTAACAATAATTATAATAATCTCATGCGTCTTCGCATTTTTGATCAGCAGTTCTATGTGTCTTCACGTGTCTTCTTAGATCATTTTTCCGTTTTCCTTTATATGAACATTTTAAACAATCGAACCATTGGATCTGATCAGAAGACTTATGAATTATGGTATGAGATTGCAAATCATATTTGCGGATTGCTTTATAAGGGCACTCTGGACATGTATGCCATACATTTGTGTCTTCGCCTTGTTGATCAGCAGTTCTATGTACCTTCATGTGATCTCTTAGGTGAGTTTTTCGCTTTGATTTATATGAACATATTAAGCAATGAAACCACTGAATTTCATCATCAGGTTTATGAATTATGGTAGCAGTTTGATGTGTCTTCATGTGGTTATTTAGATCATTTTTCCATTTCGTTTTATATGAACAATTTAAACAATGAAACCACTGAATTTGATCAGCAGGCTTATGAATTATGGTATGCGCTTTTAAACTACTTTTGTGGATTGTTTTAAAGGGACACTCTGAACATTTATGCCAAACTCTTGCATCTTCGCCTTGTTGATCAGCAGGCTTATGAATTATAACATGCCGTCGTAAATTACTTCTGTAGATTGCTTTAAAGGGACACTCTGTACATTTATGCCAAACTCTTGTGTCCTCGCCTTGTTCATCAGCAGTTCTATGTATCTTCACGTGCTTTCCTAAATAATCTTTCTGATATGTTTTATATGAACATTTAAAACAGTGAAACCATTGGATTTGATCAGAAGGCTTATGAATTGTGGTGTGCTCTTTTAAACTACTTTTGTGGATTGTTTTATAAGGACACTTTGGACATTTATGCCAAACTCTTGCATCTTCACCTTGTTGATCGACAATTTCATGTGTCTTAATGTGTTTTTTTAGAGAACATTTCCGATTTGTTTTAAACGAACAATTTAAACACCGAAACCACTGGATTTCATCAGCAGACTTATGAATTATGGAATGCGCTTTTAAACTGCCTTTATAGATTGATTTATAGGGACACTCTGGACATTTATGCCAAACTCTTTCGTCTACACATTCTTGATCAATCGTTGTATGTGTCTTCGCGTGGTTTTTTAGAGAAAATTCCCGATTTGATTTAAATGGGCATTTTAAACAATGAAACCATTGGATTTCATCAGCAGGCTTATGAATTATGGTATGGGCTGTTAAATTACCCTTGAGTACTGTTTTATAGGGACAGTCTGGACATTTATGCCAACCTTTTTCGTCTTTGTCTTGATGCTTACGCCGATGCCTGTTGAAATAATCCTTTTGAGGGGTTCTATATGAGCAATCCGTGCACTGCAACCAGTCTGAACTATGTTGATCGGCAGTTTTATGTGTATTTAAATGCAATTTTAGATTTCGTTGATACTTTGTTTTAAACGAACATTCTAAACATTGAAACCACTCGATTTGATCGGCAGTTTTATGTGTATTTAAATGGACTTTTAGAGTTGGTTTATGCTTTGTTTTATACGAACATTCTAAACAGTGAAACCACTCGATTTGATCAGCAGGTTTATGAATTATGGAATGTCGTAGTAAATCATGTTTGTAGATTGTTTTATAGGAACACTCTGGACATTTATGCCAATCTTTTGTGTCTTCCTCTTGGTAACTAATCTGGCGTCTCTTGAAATGATCGTTCAATATTTCATTCCTTGGGGTTTCATAAGAATCCTTGACTGAACGTTCTTTGATATCACCTTTGCCATTCGATTGGGAAGGATATTCAAGACATGTAGGCAGTGTAGATTTATGGGCCAGTTCGTAGTTCAATAACCTGAAAAATAAATTTCAAGAAGCATTTAAAAACATCTAAGATATAGGACATATGTATGTATTAAAATAGGATTATCATCATTAAATAGATATGTTTTGGGTAGTATGGGTGTAATTGAGCTTCTTCATAATTCTTAAAATTAGACATATATTTTCGTGTTAAATTTGAATGCACACAGATTGTAAATAAAATCAGGGCACAAAAAACCGTGCGCAATCGCCAATACGGTAAAACCAAAAGTACGGCAGTAACGGTCACGGAGTCTGGTCGCCGATTCCTTTTTCATCCAAGTTTTAGCAGCAAAATTAAGGCCAGTGTTTCAAAATCGTGATAAGAACCTTTGATGGTACCTGCAGAAGTTGGTGGATAGAGAAGTTTGAGAAACAAGGGGATCCCCGAGTACAAATTCATTCAATGTCAAGATAAGCGTGGTAAGTGCCTTGTACTCATCTTCCATTGCAATTTGTGTGTGTCGGAAACAATTACCTATGGATTTATTTTCTTTCTTGTCATAAATGTGAGCGCGTAGAATATTTTTCGCAACAATACAGTCCACAATTTATTTTCATTTACGTGCTAACATTTTTGGTCGTTTCTCACCGGATCGAGATTAGCTAAATTGTTTTAAAATATTTCAAATATCAAAATTCCAATCAATCTACAGATTGCCTTTTCAACTGGTTTTGTACGCTTCCTGGCGATCGTGCGCCGTGTCGTTTTTTTACCAGATACAATAAATAAAATATATTTCACTTATCAACATTTAGCATTCAATCACATTTCGTTCAATGGTTTCGTCTCCGCCGTGGACCGCGTTTTTTTTAGATTTCCAAATACGTAGCGATATTCGCTGCTACAACATTAGTCCTAGTCTTTACGCTGCGTTTTCGACTATTTAAGCGTTACGTTGCAACTTTCTTCAAACGGTTTAAACAAGTTTTCTATTTACTAAAATACTTTCTACAGTAAAATGACCTGTATTGACCATCAAGTTTACCATTAATTTATTACCTAAGATAAAAGAGGCATTTATGCGGGTCGAATTGTGGAGGTTTACCGACTTGCTATTAAGGCTCAAAAAGATGTTACTGCTCTCGAACAATTTGAGATTAGATATAGTGATTTAAAAGAAGCTTACGATAGGTTTCGAGAGCTTCATAATGAAATTATCATGCTTACAACTGAAGATACAGACTTTCTTCCGCAAGATAAGGTCAGAAAAGGCGCTCATCAGTATTATTACGACTGCAAATTAACTTTTAATCAGATTTCTAAGCCTATTTCTTCTGGAACTTCTGTCAGTGGCCAGAAAAGTCAGGTTAAAGTTGAAGCAGGTGTAAAACTTCCTATGATCACTATACCTACCTTTAAAGGAGACCAAAAACGTTGGCCTACCTTTTTCGATTTATATAAGAAACTTATACATGAGAATGTGAATTTGTCAAATGTCGAGAAATTACAGTAGCTCTTGTCGTATCTCGAGGAAGAGCCTTTAAAGTTGCTTAGTGGTATTTCAATTACTAACGATAATTACAACATTGCTTACGATAAATTGGTTAATCGTTACCAAAATAAGCGTCTTTTGGCATCAAATGCTTTAAATGCTATTATGGCAGTTACATTAAAAAATGATAGTGCCAAAGATTTCAGAGCACTTTTAAATACATTTTCAGAATCTTTAGCAGCCTTAAAGGCCCTTAAATTTAACACAGATGAGTGGGATTTTGTACTCTTTCATATGCTTTTAGAAAAATTAGACATTACCACACGTACTAATTTCGAGATTCAACATAGTACAGGGGCAATCCCAAGTTATAATAATTTGTATCAATTTTTAGAAAATAAATACAAGGCTCTCGAGTCTGTACAACATTTAACAAACACTAAATCAAATATAAATATCCCACCACATTTAAAAAATTTTAATTTTTCAAAAGGTTACAATAAAACTGGTTCACCATTTTCGCTTTGTAATAAGGTTCATGCAGACAAACAAGGCTCGAATATAAGTTGCTATTTGTGTAAAGAACGCCATGTGCTTTCCAAATGTCCTAAATTTCTTGAAAAATCGCCAAGTGATAGGACGGCTTATGCCAAACAACATGGTTTATGCCTCAATTGTTTGCACCATTCTCATAATGTACAAAATTGCAATTCTTTTTATCGCTGCCGCACTTGTCGCTATCGACACCATTCTGTTACACATTTCTAAAAATGCAGATCAAAATTCGAGTGCAGTCAATGATTCTTCGAATAATGTCACTCAGGATAACCAAGGAATCTCTTCTACTGTAAAACATACGCCATTTACTCTTGCTGGAAATACTTTCGCTTCTCAGAGCACCGTCCTCTTAGCCACTGCTGTCGTTGAGATTTGCGATGGAAGAGGAGCCTATCAAACTATCCGTATTTTAATTGATTCTGGTAGCCAATCCAATTTCATAAGCGAAAAATGTGTACGCCGTTTAAACTTAATTCGACGTCAATTTTCTACTGCCATTTTAGGGCTAAACCAGATGTCCTCCTTTTCATCTAAAGGGGTTACTCACTGTACAATAAAACCAAAAAATCTCTCAGAACCTACTTTTTCCTTTGATGCAATTGTTGTTCCAAAACTCTGCTCAGATATGCCTTCGTTTAACTTACAAAATAAAGACTGGGAACACTTGAGCGGATTAAAACTTGCCGATGAGAAATGTTTCTTGTTAAGCCCTGTAGATTTACTTCTCGGAGCAGAGATATTTACACAAATTCTTCGAAATGGCCGAATTGTAGGTGCTGTAGGCCAACCTACAGCCATCGAGACAGTTTTCGGCTGGGTTTTACTAGGTAGAATAAATAATTCCACCAACACTACTTTGCAAATCAAGACCTTTCTTACAACGTCAGAGGTTCCACTTGAGATAAGTATTCCAAAGTTCTGGGAAATCGAACAAATCCCATCAAAAACATTTTTTTCTCCAGAAGACATTAAATGTGAAAACATTTTTCAACAAACAGTCACTAGAGATCGTTCCGGAAGATTTGTCGTTTCTCTTCCCTTTAAGAATTCCGAACCGGAATTGGGCGATACTTACCCACAAGCCATTCGCAGATTTTCAATGCTTGAGTCTAGGCTATTGAAAAATCCTAGATTATATTCGGAATACTCTGAATTCCTAAAAGATTACATTAAAAGTGGTCACATGACACTAGTTTCTTCAAATAGCCCAAAGTCATCACTTTCTTTCTACTTACCCCACCATTGTGTGTTGAAACCGGAAAGTATAAGCACAAAACTACGGGTAGTGTTCGATGGTTCTGCAAAAGGTCCTAGAGGTCTAAGCTTGAATGATACTTTACTTTCTGGGCCAAAACTACAAAAAGATATATGCTCCCTTCTTCTTATTTTTCGATTACACCCTATAGTTCTCATAGCAGACATTAAGCAGATGTTTCGTCAAGTTGTTATCAAACCTGCACATCGACATTATCAAAAAATTCTGTGGAGATTTTCGCCTCAAGAACCTTTGTCCGAATGGATTTTAAATACAGTCACATTTGGCTTAAGCTGTAGTCCATACCTAGCTATGCGTACGATAAATGAACTTGTCAATTTAGTGCAATCTCGGTTTCCCCATGCAAGCAAGATACTAAGGACTCAAGTCTACATAGACGACATTCTCGGCACGTGCCCTTCAGTTCCTTCTGCCCTGGCGTTACAAAAGGAACTAATTGAACTATTAAAACTTGGAGGCTTTGAGCTCCGAAAATGGGCGAGCAATTCGCCAGAATTGCTAGCTGTTGTCCCAAATTCCGATCGACAAATGCCTTTATCCTTCGATAAAGACGAGCCTCACATTCTTAATGTCTTAGGACTTCAGTGGCATCCTTATTCTGATTCGTTTTCCTATCAGTGCCGAACGAGTGATAAATCCTGTACAAAACGTACCATTCTATCAGACATAGGGAGAATTTTCGATCCTTTGGGATTTTTGTGCCCTGTTCTTCTTTCAGCAAAATATATTATGCAATGCTTATGGACTTCTAACACGGATTGGGATGAACCCCCTGACCAAAATATTATCGCTTCTTGGACTCGGCTCAAGGCTGAACTTCCAGCGCTTTCGAAGCTCTCAATTTCACGCCGTGCCATGCAGAATAATTATCAAAGGTGTGAAATTCATGGTTTCTGTGATGCCTCGAATATTGGCTATGGTGCCGTAGTATATTTTCGCATCGAAACAAAGGACGATACGTCTGTTTTTCTTATTTGTGCAGAAGGAAGAGTCTCCACATTGAAATCCTTGACTTTACCCAAACTCGAATTGACAGCTGCCAAAGTGATGTACCAATTTGATTGCATTTGTAAGAGACACCTATTTCGATCAAATTGTCTTTGATGACGTATTCGCTTGGTCAGACTCACAGGTCGTTCTTTCCTGGTTAAATTCTTCACCGAGCCGGTGGAAAACCTTTGTGGCTAACAGGGTGAGCCACATTCAAGAGATCATCCCACCTGCATCATGGCGTTATGTTCCTTCCGCTGTCAATGCAGCAGACTGTGCTTCACGTGGAATGTCTCCATCCGAATTACTAGCTCAGGAAATGTGGTGAAACGGACCCTCATTTTTGTCTTTGCCAAGAAGCGGGTGGCCTAATAGTCCTTTTCCTAGACCAATTGATGACGATGCAGAAGTTACAAAAGAGGAAAAACGAATTGTCTTAAACTTGAATGTGGAATCCCACATTTTGGATCAAATAGTTGATAAATACTCATCACTTACAAAAATTCAAAGAATTTTGTCATTTTGCTTTCGTGTTTCAATTAATTTCAAACCGTCTTCTAACAAACTGTTTGGAAATCCCACCCATGATGAGCTACAGAAGTATTTGATGTGGCTTATAAAGCATGTCCAATATTCCATATTTTCTGATATTATTTCTAAAATAAAAAAGAATCACCTACTTCCTAAACCTTTCCAAAAACTGGCCTTTTTTCTTGATTCGGAAGGTTTTCTAAGGGCAGGCGGCCGTCTAAGAAGAGCGAATATTTCATTTTCGATTAAGCATCCCTTATTGCTACCGAGCTCTCAACGTTTGACCACCTTGATAATCGAATATACACATAAAAAATACTTGCATCCAGGACTAAAAACCTTACATAATTTAATATTACAACAATATTGGATTATATCTGCGCGAAAAGTTATTCAAAAAACTCTTTCTAACTGCTTGCGTTGTTTAAAGGTTCGTCCTAAATTTTATGCTCCCCTTGTAACGGGAGACTTACCCTTACATAGGATTTCACAACTAAAGCCCTTTTTACACGTTGCTATAGACTTTTGTGGTCCATTTTTTGTGACTATGTATCGCACTCGAGGTGCCAAGATTTTTAAGTCATATGTGTGCGTTTTTGTGTGTACATCTACGAAGGCTATACATTTGGAGCCCACGCAAGAACTTTCTACCGACAGTTTTGTCGCGGCTTTTCGGCGTTTTATCGCAAGACGAGGGACGGTAATTGCCTGTTACAGCGATAATGGAACCAATCTGGTTGGTGCCAACAACCAATTCCTTGAGTATGCCAAACAAGCATCCGAAACGTTGTACCTTCGATGGCATTTTAGTCCTCCTTCAGGACCCCATTTTAATGGACTTGCAGAAGCAGGCGTCAAAATGGTGAAGTCACACCTATTGCGCGTTGTAGGCGACCAACGTTTAACCTTGGAAGAATTAACCACCTTACTATGTCAAATTGAATCTTTACTTAATTCTCGTCTTTTGTGTGCACAAAGTTCTGATCCTAACGATTTGATCCCGCTAACGCCGGGCCATTTTTTAACTTTGGAACCATTAAATTCTTTAATTCCCGAGCCTGATTTATCTCAGCTAAACATAAATCGCATCTCTCGCTGGCAACTGATCCAAAAATTACACGCTGATTTCTGGAAACGTTATTCTCTAGAATATTTAAATACCTTGCAACAACGTTTAAAATGGTCTAACCCAGTGGAAAAAATCAAACTGAATGATTTAGTTCTTATTAAAACCGATAATAAATCTCCTCTAAAATGGCCACTTGGGCGAGTTATCGAGCTTCATAGCGGCGAAGACAAGCACACGCGAGTGGTTACAGTGAAAACAGCCACCGGGCAATTTCGTAGACCAGTTATAAAACTGTGTCCACTTCCAAATTCTTAACCTATGCTTATTTAATTTTAGATTAGGATGGGTTTTTTTTTTCTATAATGTTTTTTGTTTCTTTTGGGATTTAACAAGTTTTCAGTGAATTGATTGGGGTATATTTAATTTTTTTTTCTTTACGTTGTTAAAACATAGTGTGTTTTGGCGGCCGGCTTATGTTAGCGCATAATTGATCTTCTTTATAATTCTTAAAATTAGACATATATTTTCGTGTTAAATTTGAATGCACACAGATTGTAAATAAAATCAGGGCACAAAAAACCGTGCGCAATCGCCAATACGGTAAAACCAGAAGTACGGCAGTAACGGTCACGGAGTCTGGTCGCCGATTCGTTTTTCATCCAAGTTTTAGCACCAAAATTGAGGCCAGTGTTTCAAAATCGTGATAAGAACTTTTGATGGTATCTGCGGAAGTTGGTGGATATAGAGAAGTTTGAGAAACAAAGGGATCCCCGAGTACAAATTCATTCAATGTCAAGATAAGCGAGGTAAGTGCCTTGTACTCATCTTCCATTGCAATTTGTGTGTGTCGGAAACAATTACCTATGGATTTATTTTCTTTCTTGTCATAAATGTGAGCGCGTAGAATATTCTTCCTAACAATACAGTCCACAATTTATTTTCATTTGCGTGCTAACAATGGGTATTATATATAACTGGTCTTGCATTTATCGTGTTTTTGACTGTGCAATAATGGTCAAAGCACTTTATATTTAAAACCAAAATGTTCATTGAAAAGTCAGCTATTTGTTTTTGTGACATTCATATAAGTGTCTATTAGTGTTAGGAAGAAAGGTGCTGATAAGTAATACACAATAGAAGACAACAATAGGTTATTGTTAAAAATAACAAAGATATTCTTGAATTGGTGAGGAATGTGGAATGTGAGCATCAATATTTAAGTGTTATTTGTTATTGCATTGTGCTAAATAACGTTACCTTAAAGAGTTTTTGCACTGATTGACGTTAATTTAAGCAGAAATGAATAATAATTTCAAATGTTGTAAAAATAAGGGTTTTGCGAGTTTTGT
>JAEQML010055202.1:0-36526 GCA_016904865.1 Pissodes strobi | reverse complement strand
ACCAACTTATATTTTGTAAATAATTTATTGAACAATGTAAATAAACAGTGACTACTTGAATTTTGCGGGTGACAAATTTAGTAGATTTCCACAGCTGGGTTGCCATATACAAGAAGTTGAGGTAGTATCTAAATTCAAACTTAATCTCGAATTGGCAAAAGGTTCCCTCTAAGATTATATGATATAAAGATGCATACAAAAACTAAATTGAAATGATACAATGTTCATATTGCACATACATTTTGTATATTACTAGCGATAATTTTTTTGTACTGAAAGTTATGCGACAAACAAAGTTAACACAATATATTGAACAAGTAAATTAACAAAATTAAGAAGAATATCACATTATGACTTTGTCAGCACCGTTTTGATCGTGATAAACACAGTTGAGCATCGCGCATTTTTGATTTCTGGCAACTGACAAATCCAAGTTCTCATTATCAATATATTTTTAAATAACGTTGCAATATTTTTGAATGCAAATGCACTTTTTAACTTATACTGGTTTTTTAATTATTTCGGACGTCATATAAATCCCCGTCAGTTGCAGAACCCATCCCGATTCATTTAAAACATAGAAACGAACTTAAAAATATTAATTACATATATGACGCCGGTATGTATATAAAAATTTATAATTTAACTTTAATCAATGCCCAACAAAAATAACATACATACATACGGCTATGTATATAGCTAAAATATTCTAAATAATATATCTACACAGTTGCAAATATTCAGAATCTGTCTAAAATTTTGTTTCATTCAATAGAGAAAGTGGTCCATAGTTTTGACAGACCCTGCACATATTCAATCAACTCTCGAGAATGTGCATGTTATCGCATGGGGGTTTGTAAATCAGTTAAATATATTTTTAGAGCAACTACAAACTTTGACGTGCCTCATATAAAACTTCTCTCTGCACTCGGGCTTAGTAGATTTTTTAAGGTTTGATCAAATTTGGATCGAAATTTAGCCCTTTAGGTTTCTACTATATAGGGTGACCCAATGAAAACTTTGCACCTCGGTTTTCAGTATTTAAAATAACAATGTGGAAAGACGCTTGGACCCGTCGATTTTTGATTGGAGATGGAAACATGTTTGAACTTCTTTATCTACGTAGCTTTAACCCGCAAAGAGGAGCAGGGAAGGTCCCGGCATTCGAATAGTAGAGAACGGTCGTGCGATATTTCTTTTTGAAGATCTCATCGAGTATTTAGGCCCCTGAAAATCTGCGTCAATATTTTCCTCCATAACGAAACGAGAGTTCGAATAGTAAACAAGTCAATTGGAAAAAAAGTTTACTTAAACATCAGCTCTATATCAGATTGGCATCTCAGCAATGTTTCTTCTCGTCCATATACAGAGGAACACTTGCAAGACGCACTTCATCTAATAAGAACTAATCTAATTAGTGTGAAAGCCTGCTCTGTTCGATACAAAATTCCACGAGAGACCCTTCGATATCTACGAAAGGTGGTCTTAGGGCTAGTCTGTTGGCGGCTCTGGTCGGAGAACGGAGCTCTCCAAAGATGTAGGAAACCAGCTAGAGTGTATTTGAGTTATGTCAAAAAATGTATTTTATAAAACGTAGAAGTCCTTAATCTAGTGCAGGACTGCATCAAAAGTCAGGGGATTAAAACAAAGTTTAAAGACAATCGTCCGGGTGGATTTTAGAAAAGGCATTATTTATCAACAGAGAAATCAGACGCCCTCGAACATTCCGGCAAAGATCATCCATTTGTCATTTAGGATTTTTTTTATCGTATCGAGGAGTTGATAAGAAAAGTAGGTCTTGCTGACAACCCCAATCAAAAATATAACTGTGTCGAGACAGGTGGAGGTTTTCCAGTAAACCATGCCATCGCTATACGGCAGGCAGTGGGCGGGAAATACCTGCTGCAGGAGAAAAAAATGCCACGCTCTTGTTAGGACCAAAGGGTTTGGAATGCAGAGAAGAATTGTAAGAGTCATGACTTGTTTGGGATATGATATAGAGGCGGGCCTTCGCTGAACTGGGGGTGCTTATTTTTGCCTGAGTTATATCATAGAAAATCTGTTGCATAGCAAGCAAAATAAAGAGCTGTATAAATCCCATACTGAATACTGAACATGTGGGACAAGTGGATATCAAAAGAAATATACCCGGATACTGGACATACAACTACTCCAAAAGGTTAAATGACCCACGAGGTATTTTCCAATTGGTTCAAAGGACAATTTATACCATTTATTGGTGAGTCGAAACCCGTATTAATGATTTTTGGTGGTCACACAAGCCACATATCGCCTCCTATCACACAACTAGCAAAAGCTAGTCAAGTGGAAATTCAAAAACTTCATCCTCACACATCACCTTTACTTCAGCCTTGCTTGTTTTCGAGTTCTTAAAATAAAGTGGGATGAAAATCTGTGTATCTGGCAAAGACATCATCCAGACGAACCACCACATCATTTCTTGGCAAGGCTTGAGAATAGGTGACGCCGCCAACATTAAAAGCCGATTCAGAAAAAGGAATTTACGATACTGACCACCTTACCAAGATAAATAGATGCATTTGATGTTTCCATCTTCAATAAAGAAAAATTTGAAAGATACAAACAGTTTGCATGGGAAAAATCACCCAAACGGGACAGAAATTAATATTGCGCACACTTCTTCAACTCCTGAAAGAATGTCGGAAACAATGCTTACAGATTTGTCTGATGAAACGAAAGTTGTATCATCTTCTGAGCCTACAAGCTGTGCCATCCAAGCCTACTTCCACATCCAGATTAAACCTGTTTGAGCGTCTTTTGCTTGAAAATATCAAAAGTTCAGGAAGTGAGGCTAAAAATAAAAGTCTTAAGCAGTGGACTGCTGAAATATTAACCACAGAGGAAGGTGACAAAATAATAGAAACCAAAACTGCTAAATTGAATCCAAAACCAAAAAGTTGCCACCACAAGCAGATTCTCATCATCTTCCTGTGAAGAGGAATACGAAAAAGAAACTTTTGATAGTGACATGGATGTATCTGTTGAAGACATTAGTTTGTTATCAGAAAATGAGGAAATGGTAAACGTGACCATTATTATCTCGTAAAATTTCGACCAAAAGAAAATTTCAGATATTTTGCTGAAAACAGTTGCCAAGCGTGATGATAAAATGGAAATTACATGTGTTCGGTGCAGGGACAAGATAAGAGGTGTTTTTAAATTGCTAGCGATTGAAGATAGCTACGAGGTCTTGACGGGTGACTTGTGTAAGGGGCTTAAGCCTACTAATTAATTTGACAGATGAGGATTAACTCGTTTTAATATCGATTAATTTGTTGTTTTTGTTTTATATTTAGGACAAATATGTTTTGTTGTTTAGTCTTTTACCTTAATTGACTAATTGACATGGTAATATTATAACTTTTATTTTTTAACATTGAAATGCTCAAATAAAGTTTTTTTTATCTTTCATACGGTTGCATTTTTTTGGTATACAAATGATTCATTTTAGTGATAATGATTCATATTTATAAAGAATTGTTATGACTATTAACATAGGTTTTGAGATGTGCAAATGCCCATATTTAAAACTTTGGCTCAATTACCCCACCGTTATTAAATCCAAAGTTAGCTAGCAATGGTGCATTTTCCCCCTTATTGTGAGGTAAGTGCCCCCGTGCAGGGTTTAAAAAAATAATCCACCATTTTTATCCATTAGACCAAATGTGATCATTTTGTAAAAAGAGCAAGTTTATAGACTAGATAATAACTTGTATGCAGCTTAACCATTAAATTATGCGTTCAAAAGGAGATTAATGTGACCAAAGTCAAATTTGTTATTGCCGGTGCATTTATCCCTATTGACCCTAAGTTAATTAAGTTTTAAATATTCATGTTTTTAGCTTCTAATGTGTACATCAAATCTGTGGGTTTTTCGTGTTATTTTTAAATGCCCTTATTTGCTGACGTGTGTAAACATTTTTATCGTATATTGGCACGAAATACGTCGATTTGATATGGAGTGGCCACTAAGGTCACCTGATTTAACCCCAACAGAATTTTTTTCTATGGGGTCACCTGCACTTTAAAATTCATGTTGTCCAGCCTGAATCATTGGATGACTTGCGAAAACGTATAATTTATGAATGCAACCGAGTTACACTCGAAATGTTACGTAACGTACGACAACGCTTTGAACAAAATTTATTTTATTGCATGAAGATAAATGGTGGTCATTTCCAGCATTTAATAAACTTATCAGAAAAATAATTGAAGACTTTTTTGTAGTTACCTTTTTTTAAGGAAAAAGACACACCCTTTCTAATTTTAGGTAGGAAACCTACCTCCGCCAAAGCGACTCAAGTCTGTAGGTCTTGAAATTAAATCAATTATTGACTAAAAACCTTTCCCCCACAGATTAATGATATTACTGTTAAACAACTGTAGGTCGTCTGATTACATATATCGTATTATTATTGAATAATGGACTCACTGTTAAACGACTGTAGGTCGCTTGATTTCATATATCATACCTATTATGGTTACATATTATTTTGATTAATTAGGTTCAACTATTAAACAACTGCGGCTGGTTTGCTTTCTAAATCGTATCTATTACCGTTATTTCCCGTTTTTGTTTACTGAACTTGTCATTTTTCTCATTGAACTTACTGATAATCAGCTGTAAGTTATCACCGGGGATAATGGCAGCCAGCGACTTCAAACTTCAGGCTATAATGAGGATAAAAATACCTTCAAAACGAGGTGTCATTCAACACCCTTCCCATTAAAGTTTTTTGGGGTAACTGTCACCACTGCTTATTA
Organism: Pissodes strobi; assembly: GCA_016904865.1. NCBI lineage: Eukaryota > Metazoa > Arthropoda > Insecta > Coleoptera > Curculionidae > Pissodes > Pissodes strobi. The sequence goes on along the minus strand of JAEQML010055202.1, from coordinate 31,720 downwards.
AGGAATTGTCCTCCTAAAATCAATAATCGACGAGTTCGCGCGCTTATCCAGATTTTCATTTAAAATACTGAAAATCGAGATGCAAAGTTTTCGTTGGTTACTCTATACAGCAATTCGGAAGAATTTGGTTAAATATATTTAACTGAGTTCAAGTATAGTCCCAAATTTCAGTGAGAGTCAGGGCACTGAAATAATTATGATACGAAATAACATGATCGATATAATATTTACATGTTCCTAGAGCGACTACCTCAAACATATTTTACAACATTCAATTGATATACAAAATAACTAAAATTCATGTTATTTCGTATTAGGTTCTTTGGTTTAATATAGTTAAGTGAATATTATAGTCAAAGTCTATAGCATTCACTATATATCCTACACACTTCGGGCTCGGTAAAACTAATCTTTATGTTCATCGATAATAATTTTAGTCTGTACAAAAAAGTTACATACATACAGTGGGGTAAAAAACGGTATATAGTGTGTAAAATCAAGACGAAATCAGTACGAAGATAGAAGGGGTAGAACTAAATAGTTTTGCAAACCCCCAACTTTTACTTTTACAGAGCGATCTAAAAGTAGCAACACTTGCCAACTCTATTCTCTTTAAATTAAAACCTGGGGTACACTTTACATTTTACTATCTGAACTAATATAAATTATATATAAAATTTTGTTAGGAGGCAAATTAATAATTTAAAGCGAGTACCTACTAGTGCCTGTTTTTCACTATATACCGTATTTGCAATTCCTATTAAAAAAATAACAAATCTAAAAATAGTTCAAAACAAACAGATTATAGCGTAAAACGTCACCTCACTCCCGTCATCACTATGAAGGTGCGTACCAATTAGAAGGTGCCGCGGTACCCTTGCTGGGATGATATAAGTGAAATCCAGCTCCTGCAGTACCGTGATGGTAAAACTGAGGCTGGTCAACATACGAGTACACTTGAGGCTTCAAAGGCAGAGGGCTGTCGGGATACTGCCTCAGAACATCTTGATATGCTACAGGTGAATCAAAGGTAACCCCTGTGTGGAGTTGCTGGTGTTTATCTCTGGGTGAGACGCTGGACGGAGGTGTCATAGCAGAGTGGTAGTCCATGGAGTAACCACCTGGATAGTTTTGGTGTTGAGAGAGAAGGAATTGGTGTTCACTATACGATGAAGATCCTTCACTTCCAGGAGGTGTTGGCAGAGGACCTACTTGAGTATCGGTAGGATAGTAACCTTTAAAAAATATATATATTTAGATAAACCAAAACAAGGACCCGTCTTAATAAATGAAAATTTCACTTAGTAAAACAGTTTGTAAATATTGTTCTATTATTTTGAATCGCCGATGTGTTACATAATTCTTACCTGAAGCACTACTGGACCGACTCCCACCACTGGTAATTCCATGAACGTTTGCCCTAATGACACTTTCTCTATTGGCATAAAGCTGTCTTAATAGCGTAGAAGCGGGTCCTATAGGGCTTTGCTGCTGAAGCTGTTGATGCGCACCAATCCACTGAATAGTAGTTCTCTGCTGCTGCTTCAACAGGGCATCTGTGCTGAAGTCCGTTGGCTGGTGATTCGGCGACTTGCAGGCCGGAAGATGCTTCGACATTGCGTTCTCTAGGTCTTTGACGGATGTACCAGCTGTACTGGGCGCTGCAACGAAAGGGGCTGAAATTAAACTAAATATATTAGATAAGTACTTATGGAGTTCCGAAAATGTTCCGAAAATAATTCTTCGAAAGGAAGTTATTCGGAACAAAAATTCTTTGAATGGAAAGTTCATCAAAAAGAAAATTTTTCGAACGTCTTGAAATGCAAAATTGTTCGAAATTTAAATTCGTTCGAAAATCATTAAAAAAATTATTTAACATGAAACATAAGAGATTAATTATTAAATTATATAATAAAAAAAATTAACACAACATGTTACTATTTAATATTTGATTCAACACCTTTCAAATATGCTGTAATTTCTTTATTTTGGAAGTTTTCAAGTTATGAAACCCTGATGTAATCCAAACTAGCCTACCTAAACTAATCCCTACTAACTGAAATTAATTCATTCAAATGTAACTAACCCAAACATACTTCACTGGTCTAACCAATTTTAGAATAGAATTATTTAGAAGTTATTGTAATGAAAAATCAATAAATTAGTACAAGCCGGAATAGTAAACAATTACACGGGATCAGGTAGAGAGTGACTTTTTATACAATAGCTATTTTAGTTGATAGAAAATTATCAATTGGAAAGAAATCCAGTGGCAGAAGCAGGAAGTTTAATATTTTAGTAAAAATATTTTAACTTAGAAACAGAAGAATGCATATTAAACAAATTAAAAAATAAAATACTAGAATGACTATTAATCAAATTAAAAAAGTACTCGTAGTACGCTGCATTATCATTATCCAACCTAAAAAAATCGTCGAAAAAATGCGCCCGTCATATATATATTTTTTTAAATCTAACCAAAAATAGTTAAATTGAAAAGCGTGTTACAAATGCTGAAATCAAACTAACCGCAACTGACCCAAACTAATTCAAAAAACTCCTTTGCATCTTTATTTATACCTTCCCAAATTGACCTGCGTGAATCAAAAAATAAAAAATCCTATTAAAGGTAAGCGCACCTGCTTGCGCTTAATTTCTTTCTCGGAAGGACACTCAGTGTCACTGAGGGTAGTTCCTAGAGAGGATCACGGTTGAACCCCGTGATTATGTTGGTCTTGGGAGGTCAATGGAGCTCTTAAGCAAGGCAAGAGTTGCTGCGTACGAGGAAAACTGTCCTGAAAAAACAAGACAACAAAATAATAACACATCTGGTGGAACAAACACCTGAAAGTTCTTCGAGATGAAGCAAGAAGGCTACTTAACAAATAAAGCTCGACATATAAAATTAACTCACGCAGAATAGTAAAGAAATATGAAAATGTAAAAAGCAATCGTGGGACAAGTTCTGTGAGGAGGTGAATGCAACTCCCACATCCTCCAAAACTCATAAAGTGCTAACCATGGTAGGTATTGTGAATCAAGTAATTTTCTTGAAAAAAAAACAAGACCCACACAACAACCTTTGAGGAAAGCTTGATGATGTTCAGTGAAAAATGCTTTCTGGCCTGCGTAATTCTAAATGACCCGATATAAGAAGGCTGCAGAAAATACAAGCAAGAAGGCCAACTGTTTTGGAGTGGTGACTAGCTATAGAAATATCGAGGCCATCAGTAAATTCGAGCCGTACAAATTCCCTGGAGTAGTTAGAATATGCCATCTTATCATCAAAGGGACATGAATAAAAAATTCCAAACTTGTATGGCAGAAGAAGAAAGTCATTTATCTTCCTAAAATACAGTGGCGGCTCGTGATAATAAGAACTGGTGAATCAAATTTAATTACCTAGTACCAAATTTTACTTTACATAATTTTACCTTGAGAGGAAAAAAAAACACACCGGATCATAAACGGGAAAATGTAAAGTAATTTTTATTTAGTTATATTATCGAAAACCGAACCGAAAGTCAACAACAAGCAGAAATTTTAAAAGTAATGCACGCACCTACATGCAAATGCAACGTCGCAACCACTGTTAAACACTAATTAAAAACACCCGATATCCCAATTCGGAAATGAATCTTGCTTTCGAGGTGGCGTCATTCCCATAAGCGCTTATCTATAATATGCAGACAATATAGTGCGTTGCCATGGCAACCACCGTAAACAGCTGCATCGTTATAAACCGCTAAGGAGTTGATTCAATCAAGGCCAAAGGCGATTCGACATGGAATGGAAATAAACTGCGCGTTTTGATATTGTTGCCGCGTTTTGAGCAATATACCGATACCTATACAATAATTATTCTGATTATATCCTCTATTCATAGCGACTGAATAACTCAATATTTTATAATTTTATGTTGATTTGTTTATGATTTAAGTTAATATACTATGTTTTAGTGATTGTAATTGAAAAATAGTATAAGTTGGAAAAATCTAAGGTGAATCATTTGATTTACTTGGACAGCGAGCCGCCACTGCTAAGATAGGAAGAATAGGTGACAAGTCCTAAATCATACCGCCCTATAAGTTTAAGGTCGTTCCTGCTTGAAACGCTGGAAATGACAGATGCGCAAGAGATGAAGCATTAAAGGCAAGCTCGCCCAACGAACGCCAATAGCTTGGCAGCCTTATTAGCACAGGCTACTCACAAAGTCCTTAGAAGACGAAGAGAGAGTCATAACAACATTTGCAGACATAGAAGGTACCTTTAATAGCGCATTTAAAGTTTTTTTAACCAATGTTCTTGTAAGAAAACGAACACCACTACTTCTGTGTCAGTGGATAAATGCCAATTTGAAAAATAGGGTCATCATATCAACAATAGGCGAAACAACACTGACAGCTAGAGCAAATAGAGGATGCCGACAAGGAGGAGTACTATCGCTCTTACTGTGGGTAATTCTAATGGATGAATTGATAGTAAGGCTAATAACATACAAAGTTTTCTATTGCTTAGACCATACCGACGACCATATAGCTCACACAACTAGCTTTAAACACTACAGATAGGTGTTGTAGGGAGGAAGGAATGACACTGAACCCTTATAAAACCGCCATAGTAAAATTGCCCAAAAAATCACTAGAAGGACTCAGGGCACCAATACCCATTGGGGTAGAGATGCCATTTGCGCATGAATCATCTTTTACCATAAGCTAACATGGAATCAAACCTACAAGAAACTACATAAAAAAGCAAAGTAGCCTTCAGTCGATGCAAAAGAATGTACGGAAATAAACTGGGGGATGCAGCTAAGATGTTACGCTCATGCTGGCATATGGGTCGGTGGTTTGATGGCAAAAGAGACCACAGGCTGAAGTGGCATGTGGGGTTCAGTGCCATCCAAAGCAAACCTGCTTTAGTGCCACTGGTTCCATGAGGACCACTCCAACAACCGCATAGAGATCCTGCAACCACTTAACATATATATTCAGGGCGAAGCTAGATTAGTCGCGTGCAGATTGTCCAAAGGGCAACCACCCATACACTAGAATGACTACAGGAAGTTATATGAAGAGTTGGCAAAAGTTGATACACCGGAATGGATTTCATTATTCACTGACATATTGCGACACGCATTTATATCATATGATTCCTATGAAACGTTAACTATTATTTCACTTCACGCATGGCCCTCCGCTCACTTTGCTCGCTCCGGGGCCCAACCAAACAAAACTAACCCAAATTTAAAAAAGAAACAAACATAACCTTAAAAAATAATAAAAACATCTGTCGGCACTGAACGGAATCGAACCCGCGCCGTCGTATCACAAGGTTCACAAGTACAAGCATCTAACCACTAGACCACCAGTCTCTTAAAGCAATTGACCGAAAATTGAAAGCCTTGTGTGCCAAAAACTTTACACGCATTCGCATGCCCATGCATGAAGTGTTGCAATATGTCAATGAAAATCAAGCTTTAAAAAAGCTTTCAGTATAAGCTTAACATGCAGAGATGCATAGAAGAAAGGAACCTCCTATTAATGCAGACATAGCTGTCTATACAGACGGATCAAAGTCCGATGAAGGTTCAGGTGCCGGTATATACGAAGTCAAGTCGAAGGCAAGAATCTCACTGAGCTCAGGCAAATATGCGACGGTATTCCAAGCGGGAATTGATTCTTTAACGTTTTTTAAAAATAAATTTCGGCATACAAATTGCTAACCCAGACATTGTAGAATCTCAGACACCACTGACAGGTCAAAGCAAGAATCAGGGAAGAAGTGAAGATCACAGACAAACTGGGGCGTGCCCAATATTTTCCACTTTCGACCTGGCAAGCGGTTTCCACCAGATCGAAATGGAAAAAATTAATAGAAAAGACAGCATTCAGCGTGGAAAATGAACATGAGGTCCTAAGAATGCCATTTGGGCGTGGCAATACACTATTATGCGAATGAATTGATAAGGGAAGAGCTTACAGGTAAAACTATTGCAATCTACTCTGGTAGCCAAGCGGCAACAAAAACAGTTAAATCAATGCAATTTAACTCAACACATCTAACCCATACAGAGTACAAAAGCGACGAAGAAGCTGACTAATTAGCCCGAGCAGGAGCCAGACTGGCGCTCAATGAACTAGAACCCACCCTTCTGCAGAATAGAAAATCCTATACAAAAAGCTAGTATCAAACTAGAATAACAGTTGGACTTCTAACAGGGCACTGCAGGCTCAACATATATATGAGTACGGTTGGACTGGCAGGCGAATAGCTGTGCAGGTTGTGTCAGGAAGAGGAGATAGCAGTACACATAATTTGCCACTGCGAGAGCTTATCAAGACTAAGGTTCCTTACGCTGACGCTGGGAGAAGAAAAGCCAAGAAGTCCTAAATATACGGAGGATGTGAAAACTAACTTATGGGGTCTCATGAAGAAGACGGGGTTGGATAAATAACGTTAAATTGCCTCTCGATGGCAGACCCAATAGATATGAAAGGGTCGCAGTGTGGAGGCTAATAGCTCGTTCATAAGCCTCTATTCTAATTTGCACTAACTAAAATATGAACCAAAACTAATTAAGGTTGCTTGTAACAAATGTCAAAAAATATATCAAATGTATTTCCAATAAATTTCTGTCGTAATAATTATCCGTTCAAAGAAATTGTCTCGAATAATCATCCGAAGAAGAATATTAAGATTAGAGGATAAAACTTGTCTTTCAGTTTTGGGTCAATAGAATTTACAACTTTATCTTGAAAATCGTTTGTATTTTCTTAATATTTTGAAATGGAGTGAAACAATATCGAAAAAAGATTTTTTACACTTTTTTTACAAATTTACAAAATTTAAACAAAACTGATGAAATTTTTTTATTTAATATTCATCATAGCATACCTGTGTCGTCGAGTTTCTTAGGACTATTTCCCGTAGAATCCGGCGCCGAAACAATCGGATGGGTGCCTGCAACGGAATGACACGAGCTCGCAGGACTCATGACGTTGTTTTGGCTAGGATTTCCTCCCTCTTCATCTTCATTTTCATCAGAGGAGGTGTTTTTCCTCTTCTGCGCTCTCCTGACGGGGGTGGCAGTTTTTCTTTGGTCTACTACAGGTGTAGTTGAAGCTTTTAGCTTTGCTACATTAGTTACCGGGTCTAATCTACGTGTTCTTAGATCACCGGTGTCCTTGGTGATGGTTCCTGTGTCCGCACCGTGATTTGTAGAGTCGTCCAAATCTTGAGATGGATCTGAGGGAGGATTGGGTGGGCCGCCGCTTTTTCTGTCATCTGTAAATTGATAATTGAAGTCAAATTGATATTTAAAAATCTTTTCATGAACTATTATTCCGTAATACAAAACCAAAGGCAGGCGTAAAAAAGCACCTTCTACTAGCATTGCTGGTACGCCAACGTACCTCCTCGATCTGCATCTGGAGATCCATTTTCAGGATCATTACTAGTTGCTTCTTCTCTTTTAACCATGTGCGAATTGTCTTCCATTTGGCAACAGTCCATTATTAAATTTTCATATTCTCTAGCACTAAAAAAAAACAGTTCATGTAGGGATCTACTATCACAATAACTAGCTTTCTTAAACTTAAGGCAGACATTTTTCATGCCTTTGTGAAAAGCACAAAAGCTTAGGGAAAGTTACTTTCCTTACCTTAATACATAGTTTACACAGATGATATTTTGTTCGTCGGCGTTTTTAGAATTACAGACTACAGTGGCACATGTCTGTATCCATGTGTATCCTCCATTTTTATTCATTATCCTATAGTAGTGAGTCAGTACTTGACCTTTATTTATTACTAGAAAGAGATATAAATATCCATTAGACACTGTAAAACATAAATAAAGAAAAATATAATATCTATAGGTAAAGATGCTACTTACAATCTATATGACTTTTTCTAAGTTTATTTGCGTCTTCACCATGGCACAATGAGTACAAATTTCTACCAGTCAGTTCTTCAGGCGTATAATCTAATAATTCTATAACTTTAGGTTCACAATGAGCTATCTTAAAGTCAAATGTTATCCTAGTGACGAACATATCGCTTTCTAGTCGAATCTCATGGACACTAGGTGGAGGCAAAGCTATCGCAAGCGCTACCATGCCTATGATAGGTGGCTGCTGCGACTTCCGCGAATGCGCAAATACGTATTGGGACCTTAATCTACATAGCATTAAAACAACCTGAAATAAAAGAGGTATATTAGAATAATGGTTTTAATGTTTTGCTAGTTTTCCAAAAAATTATGATTTATTAGAAAGCTCCAAATCTGTGCCCGATAAATGAGAGTATGGTAATGATAATTTCGCAATAGATTGTATAACCATTAAAGCCATAATATGTTGATTAGCAACTGAGTTTCGGGTAAGAATTCGCATCGGGCAAGAATGCGCACTTGATTTCTGTTATGAACTGAAAGTCACCCGGTAACGTCGCCCATATAAGTATACCCGTTGATGATGTTTACACGTGTTAGCAAAAATTCTTGACCCACGGAGGTGTTTTTCCCATAAAAAGTACAAAAGCTGTATTTTTCAACTCCTGATGTTATATATATTTAATATAATGCGATGTGAAAACTGTTAAGTTGAAAATAAATTAATAGATTCAAATTTTGTTAACAAATAAACATGTTTTGTTGAGGTTAGTTTAGTACCAGCTTGGCTGTTAGTTGTTGCCACAATTTGCAGGCGCCTAATCAGCATCGGCAACGAGTACGCAGGCAAAGAGTTCGCATGCGTACTCTCTCCCTCGATAAAATTGATAAAATTATATAAACCTATTTCACCCTTGAGCCAAATAGTGTGTTTGATTTCAGTTCAAAATGGAAAACTATATTGTACCGACGAGCCAGATTTTCGAGTTTCTTTATTCATTCACAAAAATGTCCAAAATCTGTCGGTCGGCAAGTTGCGGCACTATGAAAGAATTCATTTAAAATATGTGGTGGTTGTCGACTCAAATGAGATTCCCTATTCGTGTGATGACCTCTGAGGCATGGTAAATGAAATACTCTCGAAACTTTAAAATCGATATTGGTTTGGTTTTCTTTTAGTGATATTAACGCATACTAATTCTAGAATGCCGTGCCGATGATTTTGACAGCACGGGAACTAGGAAAGCGTTCCTAGCATGTTCTTTTTAATAAATATCGGGTCGAATAGACATTTTCTTTCGGCTAGCTCGTGTAATTAATTAAAATAGGCTTCGGTGTGTCAAAATCCTGGAGTATTATTTCCGAAATCAACTGGAATAGTTGTTGGGTTAGACATGTGATATGCGAATCGTGTTTCGAATTGATGAAGTGGCAATTTTAGAGGAAGTCCCTTTGGTTCCTGGGAATTTCGCGTGCGCAACTCTTCGCAAATCAGCCACTGAAGTTGCAGTGATGGTGTCGAGGTGGAAGTTTTGATTGATTTCACCACTGTGGGATTTTTCATCTGACCCATTTTTGAGCATCAGGCCTTATTTTTACATTATCTTTACTTGATTGTCTGTTTTGTGCCTGAAACTCGCTTCTTAATGGGATTTAGTACTGCTTTTTTCAGAAGCTTTTCTCGTTCACCCTCTGAGGTAGCCTAGCCGATTTCGACGTCAAGCAGAAAATAAACCCTTCACAGTTCTTTTTTTCGAGGGAGTTTCTTTTCTGACTATGCGAAGAGTTCGGAGCCCTTCCTTCCTTCGACAGGGGAAGTTTTCTTGTGTTACTATCTTCCTACCCACATGGATCTAAGAAGTCCCTTGCATGGTGAGTCCTTCCTTCGTGGAGAGTCCTGGATTCGCCTGGAATCAGACCGTGAGAGATTCAGTTTTTTATATAAATAAATATTTAATTATCGGTTAATTTATGCCAGGTGAGTCAGCCTTGAACACTTGAGCGTTATTATCTTTTCGTCCTTCCGTTTTAAATCTTTTGCAAAAATAATTGCTATTTTAGCAATACTCTAACATTCAAGTAAAATTTACGTTAAATTAATTGATTAGCTAGTTTTTTGTACATAGATATAACTTTATTTCTATTACACACATCATTGTATTAAGTTAGATTCATTTCTCTGTTAGTTTCGAACCATTCGTTTGGCTTTGTTTGCCAGCATAACTGGCTAACTTCCATAGCGATAGGTGGTTTCCATGGTTGTTTTTTTTTTATTTGTAACCAGAAGATGACTAGTTAGTATTACCTCCTAAAGGGCTCGAAAGATGTGAACAGCTCATGATTATGTACTGGGTGGTTTAGTAACGTGGTAGTTAACGTTTACGTTTAGTTGCTTACTTGTTTGGCAACAGGTAACTTATTAAGTATTATCTTTTCTGCTTTCTTATTTTATAACTGGTAATCTAATCATTAGTAGTTATATAGTTATTACCCTTAATTTTTTTATTAAATGAGCCAGTTTCGCGATTAATTGTTATACTTACCCTTCCCATAATTGGCCCAGTTAAGCTTATGCAACCTTATTCTCTTGCCATAAGTCAGTGATAAGCTAACTTATTTACTTAAATTTATTCAGTTTTCTACAAGTATTATACCGCAGCTATTACCATTTCTGTTTTGTATCTAGTAACTAATGTTAGATATAAACTTTAGGTAACCTCAAAATACAGTGTGTGGTACCGTAGTAGACATTTAATTTATTTTGGTTGACTAAAAGCCAAAGTTTTTTTTTTATAATAGATCATCCTGCCATTTTATGGCAATAAACCGATTTTCTGTTTACCTATCTATCTGTTTAATTTAATTATATTTAGTATTGGTGTTCTAAAAGGGAAGTAAGTAGTAAGTATATTTGATTTGTATTATTTGGGCTCAATAATAGAATCGTTTTAATTTATTGATTTATCTTTATTCTAAATTGATTTTACTCCTGATTTTATTGTTTTTATATGTTATTATTATTATCGGAATTTCTTGCGTCCACCCTGATTTATTATTCATATTTAATTTTTGTTGCGAAGCCTAAGCCAAAACGAGTTCCGTATTACAACTTAGGGATTTTCCGACTTGTGCCGTCTACAAGTTGGTGGCGCCTTAAGTAAATAAACCCCCCTACTATCCGAAATTTAAGCTAGGGCCTAATTTGCATACTCTGACGACAACTCGTTCTGGCCTACGCATCGGTAACTGCAAATTTCCTTAATTTCACTCTAAAATGTTTAACTGAACTTTATTCACTCTCAGTCTCTTCTAATCTGAAGTGAAGGTAACTAAATAAAAATTAGAAGACAAGAAAGGGCGTGGCAATATGCAGAAATGGAATCGAAAGTTAGTGTTTAGTAGAGAATTATTCGAATCTGTTACAAGGTGAAAGTAAAAGATCAATCTATAGGCGTAAATGAAGCAACTCTTCGAAAGCGGTTGAAAGCCGATTCCATACCCACCTCTCTTGGGCGATTTAAACCAGTTTTTAACCCAGACATGGAAACGGACTAAGCTAATTACTGCATAGAATTTGACAGTAGCTTTTATGGGTTAATGGCTGAATCACTGTGCGAATTAGTCAACAAACTTGAGAAAATGGCTGGAAAAAGTGTTAAAATTTGACTGTTCGAGTGGTAGAGAAACCAAGCCAATATAGTTCAAGTGAATCGCTTTTTTATAACCTCAAAAATTTAATTGAAAATAAGCAAATCCTGTAACGTCGAATGTACAATATAGATGAGACTTCGGTTGTCGCAGTGCCAAACAAAATTTCCAAAGTGATTCCACCTACTGGCAAAAACACCGTTGACAAAATTGTATCCTCCGAAAGAGTTGACGGGGCCGCTATGAGTGCTAATGGGAAATAGGTGCCTGCTTCTTTAATATTCCCATCACGCAAAAGAAGAAACAAAAACGGATTATTGGCTCTCCACCTGATCTAAGACTACGGGTTGCAGATTGAAAATTCATGAACTCGGAATTATTTTTTAAATGGATTGATCATTTTCAAAACCATGAAAAAAGTAACTTTGATGATCCAGCTATTTTGATATTAGATAACAACTCGCAAGGGCATTGACATTTTATGTTTACCACCACATTACAGTCACTGATTGCAGCTCTTTGACAGATGATTTGTCGAAACCCTCAAAATTGCTTATAGTCAGGAGTTCATATCTCTCTTGCTAGCCGAGCAATCACACAATACCGAATAGGTACATTATTCTGCAAGATTTTTTCAAGGGTAGATTCAATTGAAAAAGCCGTGAATGTTCTTCGATCCTGCTGAATTTGGGCCATGATCCAGCAGGAATGCTTCCCATCCCAAATATTTTGCACCAGCTATTGGAACCAACAGACCGCTGTCACCATCCGAGAACATTTCTGACTGAAGCGGAGACAACAACATATCCCTCAGCAAACTCATAAGATATTCGCTGCAATCTGATTACAGGTTTCAACTTTCCACATCTGATCAAGGCTTGAATAGGATGTGCGTTTCAAAATTTTCAATCGTTCTGATGTCAATAAAAATTATTGAACCTTTTCCTAAAGAACAATGCGAAAAAAGCCTTTACCAGCGACTGAGACATATCACCGCAGACAGGAGCAGATAACAGCAATTAATCAAGATCTGGAGAGGGTTCGAATTTGGGGCGACAGAAATTTGGTCCAGCTCAATGCAGCAAAAACCCAAGCGGCCACTTTACCAAGAAAGTCAATACGGCGGACTCTGACATCGTTATGGCAGGATCGACCATTCCTTCATCCTCGTCAATCGCACTACTGGGTGTCTCGATCAACAGCAAAATGTCCTGGCATGACCACGTTGCTAACATTACAAAATCAGCCTCCTAGAAGCTTGGTGCGCTATTTCGTAACAAAAACTGTATATAGGGCAGCAGCTGCTCTTGCTTTACAAAGCGCAAATAAGACCGTGCTTAGAATATTCCCCACACATCTGGGGGTGCCGCACCGCAGTACACCCTAAAGCTGCTGGATTCCATTCAGAAGAGAGCTGTGTACCTAGTCGGCCACCCGGGCTCTGGATAGTCTGGAACACCGCAGACATGTGGCCGAGATATCCCTCTTTTACAGATATCTTCACGGCAGATGTTCCCAGGATTTGGTCCGCCTCATCCGGCCCCCAAGAACGCCGGTCAGACAGTCACGACAGACGGCAAGAGCGCACCCGTTCGTTGTACAACTGGAAACACCTAGCATCGCTTTAGAATTACTCTTTCTACTGGCGCACTGCATCGCTGTGGAACTCACTAGGACATCTGTTTCTCCAAAACCTACAGTTATTCAAGAACCGTGTCAATCAAGATCTTCGCAAACACACTGCTCGTCGAGTGCCAGAGGATCTCTCTTTAGTGTGTATGCCATTGCGATAAAAAAGTGAAAAATAAGGAAGGAGAAGAAATCAGAGTCGCTTTACAAAAATGAGCAGGCACAACAGTGATGTCAAGCAAAGCAAATGGTGTAGGAAGAAACTTAATGAAATTAAAAAATAAGAAAAAACCGACGACTCAGAAAAGTCACTGCTCAAGTTGCAACCGAGTTTTCGATGAGCTCTGAGTCAGTCCAGTCTGAAATTGAATGCAACATATGCAGAAGATGGTATCATGAAGACTGCACAGCATATGCAGGATTTGAACCGTTTGATTACGATCAGTGCGGCCTTTTTGGCGTTCGCGCTGATAACAGTACGCATACGTAGTTTTTTTTTAATAATGTGTATTTTTTTAATCTTCAGAAGTTTTGCATTTTTTTATTTTCCTAGGTTCTACTGATCATAAATTTTATGAATATATTTCCACTAAGTGCGTTCTCTTACCCGACTTTTCCCTCATTTACTCAAATTTTTGGTAAAAATTCACGAGAATGCCTTAATTGCTTGTTTCTAATTATCCGAAATTTGTCTTGTCTAAATTAAAACACTTTTATATTAATACTAGAACAATTTTGCCAAAAAATTCATTTTGCTGGAATAATGAGTCTCATTCTCACATTAACTAGTGTTTACGATTTGCGAGTTAAGAGTTCGAAAACAAAAGAACACTTTTATACAGGGTCATTCCTTATATTTAGACAACGTATAGCGTATGGCTATTATACGAGGTAGAAAAAAACTTCAAATACAAAAGTTATAGGGATCACCCTAAATAGCCAGAAAATGTTCTAAAATATTATACAGATATATCGCAAAGTTGATAAAAAGCACAAACATGGTAAATCTTTAATGGACTACCCTGTATATTAAAATAAAAATTAATAGATCTTTTTTTTTCTGAATTTAAAAATATATAAAGTGTTGACATTTGGTTTAACCGTTTTCTAAATATTTGTATTGTTTTATTAAATCGCAGGATTTATGAAAATTCACAAGTGTTCAATAGTTTTCAAAATGCAAATATTTCGCAAACGGTTAAACCAAATGTCAATATATTATATATTTTTGAATTCAGAATAAAAAGATCTTTTTCTACAGCCGCGCGCAAAATAACTAAATTCTAAATTCAAATGAAATCGCAAAATCGGCGACTGCCGTGGATCCTTATTTTGCGCTCTAGCCCGAACATGGAAAAGGAAATTCTCACTTTTTCGGTCTAGTGTGCTGAATGGTCATGGAAACGGAGATAAATAAATGACAGTCGTGCGTTTATAACAGTTTGTTGCTGGCACTTCTGTTCTAAATATGCCCGAAGTCGGAACATAATATGTCAAAACTGACAGTCACTTGCAAATTTCAGAATAAGTATAGAGAAAAATGTGCATTTAATTTTAAAAAATGTGGCTGTAGAAAAAGTTCTGTGTGTTTTTCGAGCGCAAAGTAAGATTGCCGTTTTCGAAAGATTACTGCGCTCCGCTTCAAATAAGGTAGTCAATAGCACGGCACAAGGAGAAACGGTATAGTATTCCGGCAGTCAAAACTCGTCGAGTTCGCGCATTGACGTACGTTGCGTAAGAAAATCAAGACGCTGCATTTGATTTATATTGAACAAATTGACATCGTGGTTTTCTAACTGTGAATGTTGAATTATTTGATTTTCGAAATGCCTGGATGTGCTGTGGCAAAGTGTAATACTAAGACTACTTATTATTTTATTTTATCTAATGTGTAATAACTACACTAAATCTACTCAAGGCAGTAATATTAGATTATTAGATATTTTCGTTTCCCAAAAAATAAAGAGCTATGTAAAAGGTGGATCATTGCGTGTAGACGGGAAGATGAGATAAACGTAAAGAATAGTATGTATTTAAGTAACTAGGTGGTCTATTATGTGATAGGTTGTAATTAATTTGTAAAAAAAAACTAATACATATAACTTTTAGCTTACATGTGTTCTGTTCATTTTGAGAGCGTTTATTTTTGCTGAGCCTACACTTAAAGAGAACTTATTAAATTGTACGTCAAAAACTAAGAGAGGTCTTAAACAGGATGCCGTACCTACGTTAAATATATCTGAAAGGAAAATAAAGGTAATTCAGATAGGTCTTCTCGTAGGGCAAAACGAAGAAAAATTAGTGAAACAATAGTTTCAAATAGAGCTATGATGGATTTGGACATGGACAATCATAGTTTGGACGTGCCAACCGAAAACGGTGTGAAAAGAAGCTTATATAAGATTAAGACTGTTAAACAGACAAATCAGTTTTCAGAATTGTAAAAGGAAGATGGACAAGAAAATGCAGAAATTTACAAATCTGAAACAATAATATCGTTAAAATTTTTTCTTAAATAATTATCTTTTTTTATTAACCTTACCTGACAGGCCTTTTTATTATTAAACTGTAAATTCTGTGTACTATGTATTTATACCTAGTCAAATTAAAAACATATTTCATTAATAATTTTTTTATTTAATAATTAAATAATTTGTAAAAAAGAATACTACTGAATTTATTTTTTGACAAAATATTTTAGCTTCTACGTTGTGAAAATAATAACTAATAACATAAAAAATACTGTATATTTATTTCAATTGTATCCTTTAGAAAGCAATCTCAACACACTGTCGTCAAAGCAACTGAATTTATTAGTAGTATAATTGGATAAGCAATTATTTCTCCACATGAAAAACATCTTATCACATAGAAAAAACATTTTTTACTACTTGTCAAAACAAAAGTTATTTCTAAATGTCATAGATTTTAAATCTACGCAATTCTTGTCGTGAAACCAATGCATTTTAAATGTGGGCTATGTCTGAGACTTAACGCAAGCTACGTCACAGCTCGGCAGCGGTGCGCAATACTATACCGTTTCTCCTTGTGCCGTGGTCAATAGTATTATAGTAAAGTATTCAGATTTACTTCTATTTATAACATTTAATATTTCAACAAGATATGGTTCCTTTTCTCGTGTTATACTAATGCGATCCTTTATGCAGAATATATATTTCAAATTTTGTAACTATTTGGCCAATGATGTAAGCATATTTTTTTAATACAAATTAGATAATTTTTACATTTCTAAAGATTGTTGAGATAAAAGTAGACTAACTAGACTATCTAGAAGTAAGGTATATACTTACTCTATACCCTGATGATTTGAAATGGCAGCCTCTTTTGGTTAGCGTTGACTTCATTCTAATACAAAATGCTCTATCTAAGCCTTTGTAAGGCGGATTTGCTCCTAATGACATCACTGTCGCAACTGAAAAGGATAATATAGCATTGTATTAATAATTAAGAAGCTAAAGTCATGTTGAAAGGGTTAACAAAGATTAGCGTATAATAGAAAAAAAAATATTATTTATGTTGATTTATCCAGTTCTTATGACCAATTATTTTAAACTTAAGTCATTTAGGTCTCGAAGGACCACCCTGAATACTGTCAAGGACAGCAAATAAACGAACGTGAATAGATTAACTCCCGTTTATTCGCTTATTTGAAACAAGTTGTTTCTAAGACTCCCTATATCAGATAACGTGATATATGTAATAATTAAAGTAGCGAGATTAAAAAGTCATGAAGATTCGTGAATAACAAAACCGAGATCCATCCTTTTTTATTTTTTTATTTTTCCCTTCTCAGTGGCCTCTGGCAAACGTTTTGCTATTGGTTCACTCCGTGGGTTCCGCAATCACTTCTTTTTCAGTGGCGTCACACTCACTCGAGATATTGCCACCTTGATTTGAAATTAACTGTTAGTTTATGCAGTACTAAACAATTTAATTGTTAGAGTAATGTTCTCATGTTATCCATAAAATATCAGCCATAAAACGACGCGGGAGCCTATTATTCGTAGACGGCCAGAATTATATAAGGTTATGCTTGGATAAACGGTACTTATTTTGTAGCGTTATCAAGGGATATCCTAAGGAGCCTCCAGTGGCACCAATGCCAAAAGTCTTCCCGTCAGGAACTGTCCATAAAATTAGATTGGAATTATTCCCATATTTTTTTAGCTCTTTCTGGCTAATAGTAGACATTTCTATCACTGCTGTGCCATAACTATGTTTTCTGCAGCAATCAAGGAATAATCTAAGGAATCTCCACCAGTGGTACCAGAACTAAAAGCCTGCCCGTCAGAGACTATCCTTGACATTAAATTCGGATTTTTCCCATATTTTCTCCATTTCTGTCTAATGTCCTAGTAGACACTTTGATCGCTTCTGTGCCATAATGATATGTTGTGATGTCATCAAGAGATATCCTAAGAAACCTTCAATGGTACCAGAACTAAAAACCTACTCATTAGGATCTGTCCATAAAATTGAATTACAATTTTTCCTATATTTTTCTATTTCTACCTGGATATATATTTTGTGCAGCTATCAAAACCTCCAGTGGTACCAGAACTAAAAGCCTATACGGCAGGGACTGTCCATGAAATTAAATTCGGATTTTTTCCATATTTTTGTAGGGAAACTTCTTTAGCCAGGGTAGTAAGTCCGAAAAAATGAAACGGATATCAAATGAAACGAAAATCAAAATGAAACACTTTAATGAAGCATGTTCCAGTATAGCTAGAAAGCTTAAATTTTCAGGACATTTATTTGGGGTAAAATAAGGATCCTGGATGAAAACTGGATCCCGTAACCGTACTCCCCCCCCCCCCGCGCTCTTCCGGCCAGGAGAGGGGGGAGAAGGAAAAACTAAATCTAAAATGCCAATATCTTTGCAACGGAGCCTCGATTCGAAAATCTGACACGGGATGACCCCGTTTGACGAGGTCATCAGTGGGGGGAGTTATACCCCCCCCCCCCCCCCGAATACCCAAAAAAAATTCGAAAAAATGGGAAAAAATTGAAAAAAACGTAAAAATTGTTCGGAGCTACGAGGTCGGCCAGAAATGGCAAAAATGGAAAGAAAATAAATGCTTTATGAAAACAAAAAGTTGAAAAACAAGCAAAAAATTTAAAAAAATTTCGAAACCGGGGGCAAAAGTTGAGAAAAAAAGCTTTTAAAAATAAAAACTTAAGAAGTTTCACTTCAGTTGTGTGCTTATAAAGGTGAGGCACATATATTTTTTTCTATTCTTATAACGATAGATTATGTAGCTTTCAAGGAATGTCCTAAGAAACCTCCAGTGGTACCAGATCTAAAAGCCGCCCGTCAAGGACAGTCCATAAAACTGAATTCGAATTTTCCCATGTTTTTTTGTATTTTTTTTCTGGCTAATGTCCTTGTAGTGATTTTAACGATATTCTGTGCAGCTAGCAAGAAATATCCTAAAAGTGTTCGGTGGTACCAGAACTAAAGGCCTGCCCATCAGAGACTGTCCATAAAACTAAATTCAAATTTTTTCCATGCTCTTTCTATTTCTTTCTGGCTTATTAGATACTTTGATCATTGCTGTTCCATAACGATATTTTGTGCAGCTATCAAGGAATATCCTAGGAAGGCTTCAGTGGTATAGTGTGCCTATAAGGATATTAGCTAGAAAAATATCTCAGGGCACATCCCTGCCAACGATTGTTGGCCATTCCAATGAATTTCCTCAGGATATTAATTATAGGCAAATGCTATTCAGGAACATTATAAATTTCCGTTATTGTATGCCAGTTGATTCGTAAAGAGTAACAATTGTGGAGCAAAAATCTTTGATTTCATACAAAAACTAAAGGGCAGTAACAAATGCATACATAAAATCAATAAGGTTTTAAGTCGCTCTGTATATAATATCCTCCATTGTAGCATTCCACAGCGTGACAATGTGTGACTGGCATAGAATAACAATTGAACACGTAGTGACTTCATCCGCTGAATGCTTAAATAACATTTCCTGTCGGGGCCACTGTATGGTTGTATTTTTGTTCTGGCATAACCATTCAGATCTATCTCTTTTATTACTATCAGCGAACACACACACACGTCATCGGGTTAGTTTATTAACATTCTAAAGGCTGAAGACGCCGTTTCCAAAATTGTCTTTAGCAGGCTTTTTACATTCTAAACTAGTCACTTCCTATAACTGTTTTACTAACTTTTATTATCTTTTTCTTTTTCACAAGCTTCATAGGTTACGTATAAGTATGGTTTATATTACTAGCTTTTTAAGGTCCTGTACCTGTTAAGCTTTCATTTTAAAAACTGATGGTTAAACCCAAGCAAAATAATAAAAAGGACCGTTTTAGCATGAGGTTTTAGCAAAAAAAAATTTGAGTAACTGTTGCATCTCCCTGTCACTTCTTGTATACCAAGCATCTAGATTTTTAAGGATTTTAAAAGTGAATTCGAAAGTGGTCTGTTTTGAGTGGATTGAAAACACTTAGACACAAGCCAATACACAGGCACCAAAACAATACGTTGAATATATTAAGTAAATAAGATATCCAAAATGTTGTCATGTGAACCTTACCCTTACCATCAGGATTGTTAGTTCCTACCGTTGAACCACTTTCCTCTGAGCCACTTCCTGGCGACGCCAGATTTTGGCCCTGAGATAAACCTAAACCTAGTTGCTCAGCTATCTCTGAATGGTCTTGGTGATGGATGTAGTCAAATATACTACTTCCAGTCATTTCAACCTGGAAACAAGAAATAAAAAAAAAATTATATAATTAATCAGTCAAGTGCGGCGATACATCATCAATTCTTTATTCTTTACATGGATTCAAAATTTAATTTATGTAATGATGATGCCTAATACGGGGGGCAACGTCAACTATAATTATTATGATATTTTGGTGCTGCTTCATAGATTCCACAAATTTAAAAAGAGATGATCACGATCATACATGGTTGTTCAAGGTTCAAGGTTCAAGGTGCTATAAAGCAATGGTTTCCAGATCCCACACTTTCTTAGGATAATTTTCTTACCTTTGTGTTTGCAGCAATTTCTACCGAGTATGTTAAATAGCACTGGGATCATTCGGAAAATTCATTTAGGAATGTAAGGTTGTGTAGACTGAATCAAAATAACGTTAGAACTTCATATGATTTATTGTCCTATAATCCCCGTTTATAGAGTTATTACCTCAAAAATGTAGCAGTTGCAAATTAATTTGTAATTAATAACCATTGAACGGTTTGTTGCACTTACCCTTAAGCCGTCATGGAAGACAGCGACGGACTAAGCAAAAGGTTAATCTCACCTAGTAGATACATATATAAAAATATTCATGTTTATCGATAAGACGAATGTTTTTCGAGTAAAATGGATTGACATCGATAAGATGTACTTGAGCTTCCATAATGCTCCTAATAAAGTCTAGGTCAAAAGTTAAAACGTAATATTATTAGACATAACATTTCAATGCGACATAAAAGTTAAAAGTAATAAAATTAATAGTTGGTTACAACAAATAAAATATAAGCAATAAAAACTATACATAAACGTAGCCTTATAGGGAACCCTCGAGAATACGCCGCGCCGTATCGAATTTAAATGAATTTTACTCTGAAACCGCTAGTCCGTCCTATCAACTAAAATGAAGTATATCTTTTTATGAAACAGCCTGGGAAATATAACAGTTAGGTCAAAATGTCAATTATAGCAACACTTGAAACGATCTGAAGATTTTTACCTTCTGGTTTGTTAACGGCCATGCATTCTAGGACACCCTGTATAAGCAGCGAAGCTCGATGAAACCTCATTTCAAACTAGGTGGTGTGCTGTTGAGTGCCAATATGGAATATTCAACGATAAGTTTCAGCTACTTTTAGTGCAAAAATAAGAAGAAAAATAAATTGTACAACGATGAAAAACTTTAAATATAGTTTTGCCAGTTAGAGGGAGACAGGCGTGCGTAGGAATTGCTGGTGCTATGAGGTCGGCCTTCACGACGTCTCTTAATGTCTCTTAAGAGACTGACTGGTTTGCCGTCCCTGCGAACAGACTGAAAGGTCTCGGTCACCTAAGAGACAATAAGATTCCGAGGGGATATGCTAGATTTTGGAAGAGTGCGGTTGATGATTGCCCGGAATAGGTACTAAATACAGCCGACCATCAGCTCAAGTAAGCTCCTAAGATTTCACATATCTAGTGGGATCGTCTGGTACACAGACGGCTGCAAAAAAGGTAACGGTATAATGCCGTCTTAAATATTCATTCAGTTTTCTAGAGCTATTTGCTCTATTCTGCATAATTTCTCTGATTAAAATGCTTCAATTTATTTTTGTTTGTATGTCCACTACCATTTTCCGTAGTTTCGACGCGACGCACGATTCTGAGTGGAATCAATCAAGTAGGATCAAAGAGAGGTTTTTAGAAAAAAATTAAAATTGGCTTACATTTGTTGTAAAATAAAAAAATATATATATTGTAAAAGGACGCAAAACTTCAGTGAGTGTAGTGAGCGATCCAAAAGACGGAGAACAAAACCACTCTGAGAAAATTCAACACCACAGGAGCAGGAATTAACTTATGCCGCTCAAATGAGCAGCAGATCATGTGGTAACTTATTCGCATCGAAAATTCTCAAAACTATTAGTAACGAACCCGAGCAAGCCAACATTTTTGAAAACAAAAACAATCAAGATAATTTACATTTAGAGTTGAATGCTGATGAAGTATTAGCTCTAATAATTGTAGAAGTTAATTTGTCTAAGCATCAGTATAAACTTATCAAAACGCAAACGGGGCAAAAAAATTGCATAGTTTTAGAGGCCGAAAAGAATGTTATCTCAATTAGGGCTTGGCGATTATTAAAAGTAATAATCAATGTTCGAATATTTGTAATAACCGATTATTCCTGATTAATCGATATAACCATTTAGTAGAAACAATCGATTAATCGAAATAACCGATTAATGGAAATAATCGACTAATCGATATCATCGATTAATTAAAATAATCGATTAATCGATATTTTCTGAAATATTAATCGATAATTTCTTAAAAGTTAATCGAATAATCGATTATTTTTGCCCACCTCTAATCCCATAATAATGTAGTAAGTGAAACTGAGGCTGAAATTTCGGTAAAATCATTATTGCACTATACTGGTGTAAGGCTGATATGATTACAAAAAGAGGTAGTAAATACTTTGCCTGAATCAGCAGATAAATTTTATAATTTATTTTTAATTTGTAAATATGGCCTTGATGGTACCTCGGGACAGTCAGAATATAAGCAAGCATTTTTGAACAACAGCTGCTCTGATGCTTCTATATTATGTAAAACCCTTTTTTTACAACGAAGGAGCCCTGCATTTTCAAAATCATTTTTTAAAACGATTTAAGAACATACAAATGATTTATATACAGGATTTTTATCGCTAGCGATATTTGATACACCCTTTTTTTTTTTTTTTTTTTATGGCAGTGGCACACACACTAAAGGTAGATCCTATGGCGCTCGACGAGCGGTGTGTGTGCGAAGATGTTGATTGACACGGTTCTTGAATATTTGTAGGTTGTAATTAGTGGGAAACAGATGTCCTGGAAGTGAGTTCCACAGTGATGCAGTGCGCCAGACAAAGGAGTTCTGGTAAAGCGATGTTCTAGGTGTTTTTAGTTGTACGACGAACTGGTGCGCTCCTGCCGTCTGTCAGGACTGCCTGACAGGAGTTGCCAGGGGCGGGATTATGCGGGCCAAATCCTGGGAACATCTGCCGTGAAAGTATCTGTAAAACAGAGACATCTCGGCCACATGTCTGCGATGTTCCAGACTATCCAGATTCCGGGTCAACTCCGGATCGCCGACGAGACGCACAGCCCTCTTCTGAATGGAATCCAGCAGCTTTAGGGTATGCTTTGGTGCGGCACCCCAGATATGTGAGCAATATTCTAAGCACGGTCTTATTTGCGCTTTGTACAGCAAGAGTAACTGCTGCGGTGTATAGAGTTTTTTGTTGCGAAATAGCGCACCAAGCTTCTGGGAGGCTGATTTTGCGATGTTAGCAACATGGTCATGCCATGACATATTGCTGTTGACCGAGACACCCAGCAGCCCGATTGACGAGGATGAAGGAATGGTCGATCCTGCCATAATGATGTCAGGGCCCGCTGTATTGGCCCTCTTGGTAAACGTTGCTGCTTGGGTCTTTGCTGCATTGAACTGGACCAAATTTCGGTCGCCCCAAGTTTGAACTTTCTCCAGGTCTTGATTAATTGCTGTAATCTGCTCCTGTCTGCGGTGATGAGTCTCAGTCGCTGGTAAGGGTTTTTCTGATCTAAAGTGGGAGACAAGGGTACTGTCATCTGCAAAACTGTAAACAGGATTATTCGTTTCGATCAGCAGGTCATTAACATAGATGAGGAACAGAGTTGGTGAAAGTATTGCGCCCTGAGGCACGCCCGCGTTGATGGTGAATGTGTCCGAGATGTGTCCATCGACTGCAACATGTAGGGATCGGTTCTTAAGGAAACTGGCCAGCCAGCTGCAGAGAGAGGCGGGCAGTCCCAAGGACGGCAGTTTGTTGAGCAGTCCGTCATGCCAAACTCTGTCGAATGCCTTTGAAATATCCAACGCAATCGCTCGAGACTCTCCGTAGTTTTCAATTGCCCTACTCCATATATGAGTGACATAGGCCAATATATCTCCTGTCGATCTCTCTTTGCGAAAGCCGTATTGATTATCGCTGATTATTCTGTTGCTCTCGAGGTACTTGAGTAGTTGCTGGTTGACTACACGTTCCATGACTTTGGAGATTATTGGAAGCAAGGCAATTGGGCGATAGTTTGAGGGCGTGGTTTTCTTGCCTTTTTTTGGAACAGGTTGCACTCGAGCGACTTTCCAAGAGGATGGGTAAATCCCTTTTCTGTAAGAAAGAGAAAAAAGCCTGGAAAAAACGGGTGTTAGTTCGTTGGCGCAGTTCTTTAGCACGATGGCAGGTATTCCGTTCGGTCCTGATGCCTTTTGCGTATCTAGTTCTTTAAGGATTTTGCGAATATCACGATGAGAAAACTTGACTTCTGCCATGGTGGTGTTGATGTTCGGTATAGTGGGGAGAGTCTTGCTTTGGGGCACGTCTAAGGTAGAGTGCGATGAAAACATTTTGGCGAGCATGTTTGCTTTTTCCTTGGCTGTAGTCGCCGTGATGCCACGTTCGTCCGTCAAAGGTGGGAGAGACGTTTTTGTAAAGTTGTTACTTACTGCCTTTGCTACCGACCAGAAATTCCTGGAGCCACTGGGACATTGCAAAAGTTTATTCCTGATCCTTTGATTGTGTTTGTCCTTAGTTTCGTCGATCACACGCTTGCACTCGTTTCTCGCTTCGATAAAATAATTGCGATTTTCAGCGGTCTGATTTTGCTGCCAGTACTTATAGGCTTGCTGTTTCCTTCCTACAGCTCTTTCGCATCTTTTGTCGAACCAGGGCTTTCCTTTTGATGGTAACTTGATGGAATTTGGGATGTATGCTTCCATTCCTGAGGAGATTACTTGCATGATCTCTTCGCAGCAGTCTGACGGGTCGTCAGTGGCAAAGCAGACGTCGAGCCAAGGAAAATCTAGGTAAAACTGCCTCAGATCGTCCCAGTTTGCAGAATTGTAATGCCAGATTTTGCGAGGCAATGGTGGATCCTTCTGTATGAGTGGCAATTCACAAACCGTTGTAATAAGTTTGTGGTCGGAGGTACCTAATGGCGGACCAACTGTAACCTTGTATATAAATATAGATGATCCAAAAATTCAACAATAAAGCATCTTTGTCTGAAATACAATATTTTAAACGTGTAATACTTAATAACTTTAAAATCTTATTTCTGGTAAACTTTATTATGGCCAGCTTTGCTAGAAATTCGACCAGTGTGCACCGTGTCAAAGGGCGCCTGCCCATATCCTGCTAGTTTTCGCGTTGGGAAGGGGATACACCGTTGACGTGCCGCCGCGGAGAGTGAACTTTCTTATCGTATAGTTAATGTCCGGTGACGCAACTTCAAACGATTACCATAGCAACCGCAGTGAAATACTCTGATTTTAACTGGTATTTCTAAACATATTAGTTATTACTCTTTAAGCCTAGATATTTATTTTTTTTATATATATGCGATATGCCAAAATATAATTTTTGTTCATTGAACGGCGCACTTTGCGACGGTTAAAATTACAAATTGGCTGACATTGAAAATATGCGCAAATTGTTCTATTGAAAATTCTTCGTTGTGAAGTTAAATGCTCTCTTCCCTTTTTGCCGCGGTTAAACGGCCCATATTAATTAAAATTTACAAAAGATTAAAACGTTAAAATATGTCATGATGGGATCATTTCTAAAATAATGTTAACAATTTTTAATTCCGTAAAAACGGAATGTTCAGATTTGTTTTTGCAAAATTTCTACATTTTTGAACTCAGTCTTGAGCTGACACTTTAAATTTAAACATTATGCGCTATTCATAATTCGAAAACAATTGTAAGAAAGGAGGAGATTCATAGAAAATGCACGCAAATAAAAATAAAATGGGGCCAACTAAAAATAACCGTCGGCTATATTTCAGAAACTAAAAACCACAGAGCTTTAGCGTAGTTTTTTAAAAGTAAAATCGCCCAAGATAAAACGCCGAATAAAGTGTCTCCCCCACTGCAACCATAAAAAATCTACTTGAAATAAGGATTCCAAATATAAAAAAATCATCAAAATCCGTCAATCAAGTTATAGGACTTTAAAAATCTTGTTACTCTAATTTGATGGCTAAACGGCCAAAAATTCAAAAACTGACAACATCGTTTAGATTCATGTTACCGTAGTAACGAACGAAATGTGACACACGAACAACTTTTAATCACGCCGTATATCATAATTCTATGATTCTATAGAATTTACATCATGCAGCTAGCTTTTAAAATCCTCAAAGCACGTTCAAAAAACTTTATTCTTGGTGAAGGTATTGAACTTTGAAATTTTACTAAAAATCTGCTTGTGTAAATTCGAGTGTACAACAGTTTAGTTATTGAAAAGAAGGCTACGAAGCTCAAATGGATGCTATTCCATTAATACAATCCAGATAAAAACGAAGCTATCCCAATAATACAATCCTGTTAAGAAATGAGAATAAGCGAATAAGATATTCGAGCACAAGTCATGATAGCATTCAGAAGTGCACGTACAGAGTACAAATGGATGAAGCTACAGATATTCCCGACTGATTCGTATCAATACTAATAGTTCTTAGTTATGTAAGACATGATATCTTGTATAGTGTCAGGGAAGATATTTTATTTTGCAAACCACTAGAGACCGACACTACGACACAGATTACATAACCTGTGACTACGAGAAAATATTTACGCAAAGTACTAACTTTTAAAATTATTGCTATAAATAACTGTGTTCATCATCTGTGCTATCAGCCCAGTCCAGTATGGATCCCTTTCCGAATTCCTAGACCCCAGAAAGGACCTTTGAGGCAATATATTCGGATTAATATTTTAAGAAATTCAGCTAGATATAAAACCTATACAAAGAACAAATATGTTGAGGATTTAGACGATCACATAAAAAAATGTGTCAATCAGCAACTACTCAAGTACCTCGAGACCAACAGAATATTTAGCGATAACCAATACGGCTTCCACAAACAGAGATCGGCAGGAGATATATTGGCCTATGTCATTCATATATGGAGTAGGGCAATTGAAAACTACGGAGAATCTCGAGCGATTGCGTTGGACATTTGGAAGACATCTGACAGGGTTTGGCATGATGGATTGCTCAACAAACTGCCGTCCTTCGAACTGCCAGCGCCTGTCTGCAGCTGGCTTGCCAGTTTCCTTGAAAACCGATCTCTGCACGTTGCCGTTGATGAACATATCTCAGACACATTCGCCGTTAATGCGGCAGTGCCTCGGGGCGCAATACCATCACCAACTCTGTTCTTTATCTATATTAATGAAACTAATAATCCTGTTTACAGCTTTGCAGATGACAGTACCCTTGTCTCCCAATTTAAATCAGAAAAACCTTTACCAGCTTCTGAAACTTATCACCGCATACAGGAGCAGATTACAACAATTAATCAATATCTGGAGAAAGTTCGAACCTGGGGCGACAGGAATTTGGTCCAGTTCAATGCAGCAAAAACCCAAGCAGCCACCTTTACCACAGAAACCAATACGGCGGGCCCTGATATCGTTATGGTAGGATAGACCTTTTCTGCATCCTCGTCAATCGTACTACTGGGTGTTTCGATCTACAGCAATATGTCCTGGCATGACCACGTTGCTAACATCGCACAATCAGCCTAGCAGAAGCTTGTTGCCCTATTTCACAACAAAAAACTTTATACACTGATAAAAATGTGCAAAAAACTTAATAAATATTTCTTTGCTTTAAATAAAAATTACTTAGATTAAACAAAATTTCTTTAATTTAAATAATTGGGCGTGTTTGATTTTTCTTGGTTATTTCTTTGCCTTGTGATAGCAAGACTTTTTTCCATATTAAACACATATTTATTCGCTTTAAAGCTTTACAGATACGAAACCTCTCCGTTATTTAAAACAAATAAGGGTTGCTTTAAATTAAAGATTGTGAATATTGGACCAACTATTATTACTTCATTCGAGTCTCGTCCAACTCGTAGCAGTTGCGGCAGCCGCGTCGACGCTCTACGCTCCTCGTGCAGTTCAGTTTCATTTCTGCTGTCGTCCTATAGGGTGATTTTATAGTGTATCTGCCCAAGGTCGCTATTTTTTTACTATTTGTGATGGAAAATACATTAATTAAGTGAGACTTGGATCATTTGTGCCCTGATTTCAAGGTAAGTTACGTTTTTATTATATTACTTAGCTAGGTACATAATTAATCGTTTGTAAATAAAGAAGCGTCCTCTCATAATCAAAATGGCGTGAGTTTTACTAGTAATTAAAAATTGTTTTCTGCTGTTACTGCCTAGCAATGCAGATGAATTCACGCGATGTTCGCCTTCAATAGTGTATAACAGTACGCTTAGGCAGTTTGGCGTACGATCTTGATTGAGTATTTTTGCTTTGTACAAGTTCAATGGCGTTTTTTTTGTTCTTGTACCTACATAATATAATATGAATTGATAGATATTTCAAAGCCCTATTTATTCAATATGAATAAATAAGTGGTTGATCCATGGAAGTACATTTTTGAAGCAAATTGTTTTTTATTTCGATTAAATCTAATAGTATTTAAAACAAAACATTAATTATTTTAGTTAAATGGATAAGATATACTTTTAAACAATGCAGCAGGCTATTCAAATAGCATCATGAACAACAGTCACAATTGTTTTGTTTCTATTATTTTTTGTTTTAATTATTGTTGTTTTATTTTTAGATCAAAATATTGATGGCATCGAAGTGTTACGTAGCCTGATGGAAATCGATTTAATGTCGTTACTAACAATAGAATCGGTGAAAATCTTGTGCCATTTCCGTGCAATGCTCATTATACTGGATCTAGAGAGGTAGTTGTATATGGAACTGAAACACCGCAGTAAAATATTACTGCCTTTCACTATTTTTATATGATAAAATTTTTATGGACTCTAAGAATTTTGGTATTTTTTATAAAAACTAGTGAGTTACCGTTAAAATTAATAAGTGGTACAACTTATCCCATAATATGTTTATATTCCTATCTAGTATTTAGAAAAAAGATGTTTTTAGCTTATAATAATAGTTTTTTTTATTATAAAAATGATTAACTTTCAAAACCAGTGATAAGCAGAGACAAAATAAGCTGATTATATGTTTTATTTATATTTTGGGAATACTCGTTTTGTTCTTTGCTTTTAATAGCTTTGAATAAAAATGTTTCTTGGATATCCCTTTTAAACTTTTATTTTATTTACTTTGGACAACTGTCATGAATTTGGTAATTAAAGTTAAGTGTTCTGACATACCATATACAAATCGGCGGGTTAGATAGGGTTCGAATTTTGGATTTTTTAGCAATTAACAGAAAACTACGACATATAGTTTATTTCAGCTAAAACGTGAAACCTAAATACGTCTTAAGAATAATAACAGTGTTTTTAATTTTTTTAAAGCTAACTGAATGGCAATAAATAGTCCTTTTAGAAAGATGAACACATATTTGCAACAGCCAATTTTTTTTTTATTATTTAAGTCATCACCAACACAAACAGCAAACATTGAACAGGCTTGAGCAAATAAAAATGATTTGATTCAAATAAAAGGAATTATTTCGTACAAACGCCCAAAACTTTGGTTTAAATAACCGACCTACTTAAATTAAACCACAAAGTTTTTGAAACAAATATACCTCAGATTATCAGTTATATTATTTGTTCCAAAAGCTTTGTGTTTTAATATAATTAGGCCGGGTATTTAAACCAATGTTTTGGGTATTTGTACGAAATAATTTCTGGTATTTGAATCAAAATAATTTTATTTGTTTTAAATTTATTTTTGTTTGATGTGAACAACGATTATAAAATCATATTGTTTGTTCGCAATAAATATTTATTTCGGACAAAGAAAATAAAAATTATTTTTCATTCAAACAAATATTTGTTTGACCATTAGCAAACAAATATTTACTTGAATAAACTCCATTTTTATTTGGATGAAATATATTTTTTTTCAGCGTACACCGCAATTAGACCGTGCTTAGAATATTGCTCACACATCTAAGCACACCTAAAAGCTGCTGGATTCCATTCAGAAGAGAGCTGTGCGTCTCGTCAGCGACCCGGAGTTGACCCGTGATCTGGATAGTCTGGAACACCGCCGACATGTGGCCGTAATATCCCTGTTTTACAGATATTTTCACGGCAGATGTTCCCAGGACTTGACCCGCATCATTCTGACCCATCAGCAACGCCTGACAGTCGCGACAAGCGGCAATAGCGCACCCGTTCGTTGTACAACTAGAAACACCTAGAACGTCACTTTAAAGGAACTCCTTTGTCTGGCGCACTGCATCACTGTGGAGTGTGGAACTCACTTCCATGACATCTGTTTCCCCCTAATTAAAACCTACAACTATTCAAGAACCGTGTCAATCAACATCTTCGAAAACACACCGCTCGTTGAGTGCCATAGGATCTCCCTTTAGTGCGTGTGCCACTGCCATAAAAAATGAATCGATGAAGTGTCATTGATGCCAGAGGGGTAGCACAAATCCTAGATCTTGGTTAGATTCTTGTATAGCTGATTCATAATACGGTTAAAATAATAAAACATCAAACAGTTATGGATCCTATCAACAACATAAAAAGATTATTATTCAATTTACTAGGATTAATAAGAAGAACATCTGCTGAATAGCATCCCACCAAACAAGTGGAAAGTCAACAAATCTTCATCAAATAAATATAATCATTTAGAAAATTAATGGTTGTAGATGAGAAGTTGGTTTAGAAAATAGATAAATGATATATTTCTAAAATTTTGAGATACAAATTCATGACAAGCCATGCTCTAAAGAAAAGAGTATAAAAGAAAACCAACACACGAAGCAAAATTTCAAAGTGTGTTACACCCAATCAAGATCCTACGCGAAGGCCAAACTGAAAAAAAAAACGTGGAGCTAAATACTCATGAAAGAGGGTGAAGGGTGGCGCTGCTGTGGAGCATTATTCGTCGTTACAAAACCATTTCTCTAATATCTGCTGGTACTGATATTAAGATACAAATTACTCCTTTACCTTAGACACCATTTGAAACAAAATAATGCAGTTTTATTTGTTCGCAAAGGTTGCCAGCAAATGCCATGGAATAGTTCTGCAATCAGTAGTGATGGTATCTACTTTAAATGGGACAAGTAAAATAATGCATTGAAAATAACATACATACAATATCATGACACTAGAATTTTGTGCAATATATTGTAGAACAACTTTCTTTACGCTTCAAAATCCATTCTTTAAATAACACTTAGATATATTTGCGCGCGTACTGACTGGAATCGTTGTCTTTCCAGAAACGTCCTAAAAGCAAAATCTTAGTTTGCAAGGAAATATATAAAGCGTGTTAGAATAGCAGGATGCCACAGGAAGCATGTCTTTATCAGTTTAAAAGACAAATTTAATGAACGAGAAATTTTGTCCGGAACAAAAAAAAGGCAAAGCACATTCATTAAGCTCGCAACAAAAACAAGGGCTTTGTTATAGTACACCTGTTCGGATCAGTATCCTAGACCAGGGCCAAAAGTGATAACACGTAGGACTACGTGCTACTGAAGGCGTGCTGGTCCAGGCAACGCTGGCTGGCATTTCCCGCAGTTGCAAATACCCTATTGATTACGGCCCGGCTTCCACATTATAAATGTGAGACACGCCGCTGCAGAGCACTACGTGCTCAGCATTCCATTTCATCGTGCTCCTTCTGGGGGCGGTTTAAGCCCTGGGAGGCCCTGGACACGTACGCCGGCGCGTCGTTCCATGGGCGCACTTGGACTTGGAGCACACGCCACGACCGGAGTGCAGCTTTTTATAAATGAAACT
>JAEQML010055201.1:0-36528 GCA_016904865.1 Pissodes strobi | reverse complement strand
TTCAATATAAAGCAAAATGAAAGCTTTTCAATTCTTACTTCTTATAAGTTTAATCAAACTTATGCATTTCTGCAGATACATTTTTAAGAAACATCAAAATTTTTCACACGCCCCATCGACCAAAAAGTTGGCAAAGTCGATAAATAGCTCGTTGGCACTCTAGACTCAGACGATGAAATCCGTTATAATAATTATTTCGAGATACTAACAAAAACTTTTACAAAGAACAATCAGTTCTATCCACTGTTACACAGGAATATACTAAAAAAAAGAAAAAATAAATAATAATCAAATAATTATAGTAGCAAAAATGCATGTACTCGGAAAACCAAAATCCTTACAGTAAGCAAGAGCGATGATGTACAACACCAATTTACCTTGGAAACAGCAGACACACGAACATATTTGGGTTGCAATCTGAACGCTGACTGGGACCACTCGCAGGAGATTTGATGTCGAATAGAAAACGCCAGAGCCGTTTTCGGTCGTCTTCGGAAGGTTTTATGTCATACGAATCTCAACATCGGCATAAGAACACAAGTCCTGAGATGCTATGTGCTTACAACTCTTCTCTATGGAGTGGAAGCTTGGACCTTGACGGAAGCGACACCGAGGCGGTTGGAAGCATTCGGAATGTAGTGCTACCGTCGCATGCTCAGGATTTCAGACACTTATCACGTCACAAACCACATCGTAATCTAACGCATGCAGAAAGAACTGGAAGTTATTCATACTGCGAAAGTCAGAAAGATGGCATATCTGGTGCATGTGATGCACAATGATAAGTATCGACTGATCCAGCTAACTCTGCAGAGCAAGATAGAGTGCAGAGGAAGTGAGGGGCGACGCCGAACATCATGGATAAAGAATATTAGACAGTGGACTGGAATGTTAACAAGGATATGTGGGCCAACGTGATTGCCACCATCCACAGAGGACAGATACCGACAGAAGAAGAAGATTGTCAGGCGAGTTTGATACATCTCCATCCAGCTTCAGATAGATCTTACTCAGCTTACGACAGATAAAATACAGCTTTAAACAAATCTGACGCCTTGGTAGTGCTAAAGCAGCATCAAACACTTTTATCAGCACCATTAACTAGCATTTAAGTAAGTAGTGGTATTTAGACGTGCAAATAACACATTATTTACAATAACTTACATTGTTTTTTGCAGGCCCAATTCCAATGACCTTAATGCCAAATACCGACTCACTCCTTCTCCTTATGGCACTTATCCTTAATTTGCATTTAAATTGCGATTTATTCAGTACTGACGCACCACTCTACTATATCTGGTATGCTTTTCGAATTTTATTTTATTGTCTAGGCGCGTAATCAAATCGCAAAAACATTATTCAGCTTAATGCCGTAACCAATGGAAACTAATTAAATTCCTTACGAGCAACTACGCTTATATGATATTTTTATTTTAAAATAACGACGGTCCTACTTTCTTGGTAAATTACTAGTCACCAGTTGTTTTGTACTTCTTCTTCTTCCGGTCCCATATGCATTCTGCACGTTGGGGTTCTTCCGCACGTTCCTTAAATGATTGTAAGAGCGTTGTCTTCTGCCCGATGAAATATGGTTGCCACATCTGACACCCCGCCCCAATTCCTGATGTTTCGAAGCCACGAGTGCTGTTTTCGTCCGGGTCCCCTTCGGCCTTTCATCTTGCCCTGTAGGATTAGCTTCGGGATGGCGTAGCGAGGCCCTCTCAGGATGTGTCCCAGGTATGACACTTTCCGGGTTTTAACTATGTTTAGGAGCTGTCTCTCTACACCTGCTCTTCGTAGTACTTCCTCGTTTGTAATGTGTTCGGTGTATGAGATTTTAAATAGTATGCGGTGAGGCCACATCTCGAACGCTTCAATGCGATTGAGTGATCTTACTTTGATTGGCCATGTTTCAGCCCCGTACAACAGCCGTGCCGATTCGAGTCTTAATTTCCTCGTCACAGTCCCACGCTCTGTGAACAACAGATCCGAGGTACCTAAATTTCTTCACTTGTTCGATGTTTTCGCCCTCTACATCGAGAGTAACCTCTCGGATTCGTCTACTGATCACCATATATTTCGTTTTGGAGATGTTAATATGCAGGTCATACCGTCGGCCAGTGCCATTTATCTTATTCAAAAGATGCTGAAGATCCTCCAAAGTGGAGGCCAACACTTGACCTTGATACCCTTGGGTTCATTTTCCAGAGCAATCTGAAATATTCTCTCGACATAAATGTTAAAAAGCATCGGAAACAAAATACAGCTCTGTCGCACTCCCTTGGTTACATCGAAAGCCTCGGTTGATACTGTGTCGTTTATCTTCACCTCGGCCTTCCGGTTCCAATATAGTTGTTTTATGATTTGAATATCCTTCTCATCTATTCCGATTTCTCGTCGTCCTGTTAGGAGTAAATCAAGTTTGACATTATCGAAAGCCCTTTAGTAATCAATAAAACAGAGAAAGACGTCCTGTTGTTGATCATAGCACTTTTGTACCAAAAGCTTTAGCGAGAACAAAGCTTCTCTTGTTCCTAGTCCCCTACTGAAACCTAACTGCGTCTCACCTCATTTCTTCACATTTGTTATGTATCCTACGGTCATTATTCTGAGGAAAGCCTTAAGTGCATGACTCATCAGGCTAATAAGTCTAAAGTCCTCACACTGTTTGGGGGGTATTTTTCTTAGGAATGATAACAAAAGTCGATCTAAGCCAATCTTCCGGTAGTTTGTGGGAGTCATATATTCTGTTAAATAGACGTGTTAAATGGTGTATATCCACTTGTTTTAGCACTTCAGCATATATGTTATCATGTCGTGGACTTTTACCGTTCTTCAACAGTCCTACAGCTTGCTTCACTTCGGACCTAATGATAGTTGGACCGCTCATTTGATTATGCAAGGTTACCACGTTGTCTTCTCGATTATCGTGAAAAAGAGTTGTTGCATATTTTAATCAAGTCTGCTTAATTTCTTCCTGATTTACAATAAGTCTTCCTTGATCATTTGTAAGTGATGTGAGCGGCTTATTCCTGTTAGTGCCTGTTATTTGTTTTAGTTTTTTATGGAAATTAAAGCTGTCATGGAGTCGGTGAAGATTTTCTGCTTCTTCACATTGGTTTGTAGTCCAATTCACCTGAGCATTTTTTATTTTCTTTCTTATGATTCGGTTATACCCTTTATATCTATCAGTTAGGGTTTTAGACTTGTTCTTTCATCAGGGCCAAGGACAGTTTTTGTGGCCACATTTATGTTGGTTTTAAGCCTTTTCCATATTTCTTCAGGATCGTCTTCGCAATCAGAATTGTTTGTCAGGCAGAGTGTTTGAAGTTCGGCTCTCATGTTTTCCCTTGTGCTTGATTCAGTTAGACTTCGTATATTAGGTTTTGGCTCTATCTTCTTCCTGTTTAATAGTTTCAGTCTGAAGTTAAACTTTGCGATGATGGGGCTGTGGTCCGAACCAATGTCCGCACCTTGATAGGCAACTACGTGCTTTATACTGTTCTGGTACCTCCGATTTATATGTAGTCTATTTGATTCCTCACTCTGTCTCCTGGTGACAATCCGCTATATATAATTTTCCTCCGCTATTTTGTCAAGAATTTTAAAATTAAGATTTTTGTCCTCATTTAATTGCAATGTATTTTTGACGACGAGCTTATGTTCCTGACTAAACTGAATTAGCATATCTCCATGCTCATTTCGCTTTCCTAGTCCGAAAGAGCCCGTTATCCTGGGATAGATCCGTTTCCAACCTTAGCATTGAAGTCGCCGAGTACGACAGTTATTTCGTTAGCCTTAGTTGCTCCGAGCATGTCTCTTAGCTGTTCATAGAATTGCTCAGCCTCAACATCCGGTCTTTCTGCAGTCAAGTTGACATTAACAGGTCTAGTTTCTAGTTACAATAGCATAATCCTATCGGAAAGTGCTATTACGTTCTTAACACATCTATCCATTTGTTGACTCAGGATAAATCCTACTCCGTTCCTGTGATCTGTATTGTTATTGCCTGAGTAGTAGAATGTTGTCGGGCTCTTTTTACACGCGCCACTGTCTGTCCATGTTTTGCACGCCCTTAAAGACTCCTATCATGTTTAATAGATGGATTATATAACATCATTTATCAGCGTGTCTCAAACTGGCAGCAACGTCTGAAAATTTAAATTTCTGTTATCAACAAACCTAAACAATCCTCAATATGAAATATAAAATACTAGTCACCACAAAATATAGCGTAAGTCAAGAGAATGATTAATTATGTATCCTTACATGAAGATGAGAATATGGGGCTTTATTTATAGTAATATATTGTTTACTCATTTCTTCAAAGAGCAACTTTGTTTTGATTAAATACGTTATTAATATAACCGACATTCATTTCAGCTTATTTGTTACGTTCGCCTCTTCATAGGAATGAAAATCAAAGAAAGAAGAGAAAATAAAAGTTAAGGAAACAGGGTCGAGCGAAATTTAATTCAATCGAGATGTTTGCGAGTCACTTATATTGCGAGTTCGAGGAACTGGTGTCGCCCGGAAAGGCAATCGAAAAGGCGTCATGACAGTTCTTGTTTTCATAATTTTCAGCGAATCAATTCACCTTAAATTTATATATGAAATAAAATTTAACTTTGAGAAAGACAATGGCCTTCATGGTTATAGACTATTTTTGTAACTAGCAGCTTTCGATAAAAAAAATCAAAATAATTTCGTTTCTATTTGCACTACAAAAACATGCCTGCTTATACTAAATGTTATGTTAACACGTGGACATTTTAAAGTTCACTTCCTTCATCGCTCTAAGAAGTCATCAATTTGCTTCTATTTAAAATAGTGTAACATTTTAAAATTTCGTATATTTAAAGTTAACTTAAATTTGGTTTATATTTCGCACATTTCATATGTTTTGTTGCCGAATAATATATTTAATCGAATTTCGAAATCACCCCGCCATCTTTCAGTTGTACCGCTAAGTGCAGTAAATTTCCAGCCTGGTACCTGCCTAATGTTTTCAACACGAAACCGTGATTCATGCGACCCGTGTCAGATGGAGTACTGCGGTTATCCAAAAAATAACGTTGGTACTATTTCGTCGTCTATTGTACTAGGATAATTGCTACAATTTATTAATTTAATTAATTATTCTTGATTATGGTTCGCATAGATATTGGCCCCTTTGGGTAGGATCATCTATTGCTTCTTTTCTTGTTTGGTCTCGAAATACGTATTTAAATGTGCAAAATTTTACGCTACCTAGTGCTGGTTTAGTACTGATGTTTAGTACGCTGTTGAAGTTTTTTTTTTTGTGAAGGAACCCTTGGTCGAGGTGCATGAGCCATGGCTATGTCACTTTTCTCCGGACATTTGGTAGAAGTAATCGGTAGCTCGTACATGGAATTTTCAGACCATCTTGATGGGATTTTGAGCCGAGACTACATAAATAGGTTCTTGTATATCATATGTGGTTGCCTGTCTGTATTTTTGATGGATTAGTAGCAAGAAACCTAATTTCTTCACGGAAGGATTTTTATCTGACAGACTGGGAAAGTCACATGTAATAGACGTTGAACATTCCTATAAAACCCTCGTTAGAACACCTTGAATTGAGGTAAATATATAACAGTATTTAAAGAATCTATTCATGGATTTAATGTTCCTAAAGAAAAAAAACTTATATTTTCTCTTAAAATAATCTATAATGGCTAAATACATTTAAATTATGTTATCTTCTAGTTGCAAAGTGGTTTTAATATCACTAATTAAACTTAGAATGGGTATCTCTAATCTAACAATTTGTAAATTAGAATTTTTTCCATTAGATTACTCTCTGATTTGACCACTTTAATCAAACTTCTATCTAAAACATAGTTTTTAAAGCTTTAGTTAAAATAAAAATATCTTTTAGGAATAACCTGCTGATCATTTTCATGGTTTATGGTAATTTTGCTATTCGTACTGTACTGGGTTTCGTTGAATGTCTGTGTAGCCACATTTTGGGTCACTTCACTCAAATTCATTCTATCTAAAGTATTAAAGGGGTTACTCTTTATAAAATGATATCCTCCTGTTGGGGGTTGTCAATGTCTTATATTATTATATTTTTTTATATATTTTTGATATTATTGCAAGATTGAATTAAGGGGCTAATGGTTTAATAAACCTTTATCTTACTGACTGTGGATTGTGGTCCTTTCGCCTAAGTAATTAAGCTCAAGTTATTAAGTAATTAATAATTAATGGGGGGTTTTGTATTGAACTGCTGCGCTGGCCACAGGTACAGCCAATGAATTGTGTCTAGTGTTTTAGACGCTTTATATTTTTAGGGTTTTAATTTTACCTCTATAATCCTTACTAGCTGTTTGCTAACTTGCTCGTGGTGCTCGTGATTCTAGCATCTTACCTTACATAGCATAACCAACCACTTGTGAGAAGTATACAGTGGTTACTGTTGGTGTACCTTTGATAGTTGTTGAGACCTGACTATATGATAGCATCCGTGCTGGCTTGAGAGC
Organism: Pissodes strobi; assembly: GCA_016904865.1. Taxonomy (NCBI): domain Eukaryota; kingdom Metazoa; phylum Arthropoda; class Insecta; order Coleoptera; family Curculionidae; genus Pissodes; species Pissodes strobi. The sequence goes on along the minus strand of JAEQML010055201.1, from coordinate 30,019 downwards.
CACAGAACACAGATAAGCCTAACTTAGTATTATTTTCATTCCATCGTATGCGAGCATTCTAATGTAATAATGAATTTTGATTTTTGATAAATTAATAACTGCATTTTTTTTGAATAATTTGATTCGTAAGTGTAACTACGGTTTAGAGATTTCATTGCTCTCATATTTGAAAGATACATTTGCTTACTAGAGCTTTTATATTTGCAAAACTTTGCTTTTATGCTAGTTTCTATAAGTTGTGATTTCTAAATAGCAATTACTTTTTCTATTACACGTAAAGCCTCTGTAGTTGATATATGTTATACTGACTGTGGTAAATATTGAGACTTAACGACTCTCGTATATGGATTTGTTCAGACCATCTTGATGGGATTTTGAGCCGAGACTACATATTAAATAGGTTCTTGTATATCTTATATTTGGTTGCCTGTCTGTATTTTTGATGGATTAGTAGCAAGAAACCTAATTTCTTCACGTAAGGATTTTTATCTGCCAGACTGGGAAAGTCACATCGAATAGAAGTTGAACATTCCTATAAAACCCTCGTTAGAACACCTTGAGTTGAGGTAAATATATAGCAGTATTTAAAGCATGTATTCATGGATTTAATGTTCCTAAAGAAAAAAACTTATATTTTCTCTTAAAATAATCTTTAATGGCTAAATACCATTAAATTATGTTATCTTCCAGATGCAAAGTGGTTTTAATACCTCTAATTTAACTTAAAATGTTATCTCTATTAATCTAACAATTTGTAAAATATATTTTTTCCATGATTGCTCTCTGATTTGACCACTTTAACCAAACTACTGATTATTTTCATGGTTTATGGTAATTTTGCTATTCGTAATGTACTGGGTTTCGTTACATTGTTCAAAATGTCTGTGTAGCCACATTTTGGGTCACTTCACTCAATTTCATTCTAAAGTATTAAAGGGGTTACTCTTTATAAAATGATATCCTCCTGTTGGGGGGTTGTCAATGTCTTATATTATTAGGTATATTATATATTTTTGATATTATTGCAAGATTGAATTAAGGGGTTAGTGGTTTAATAAACCTTTATCTTGCTAACTGGGGATTGTGCCAATGAACTTTCCTATCGCTTAAGTAATTAAGCTCAAGTAATTAATAATTAACTGGGTGTTTTGAATTGAACTGCTGCGCTGGCTACAGGTACAGCCAATTAATTGTGTCTAGTGTTTTAGACGTTTTATATTTTTAGGGTTTTAATTTTACCTCTACCATCCTCACTAGCTGTTTGCTAACTTGCTTGTGGTGCTCGTGATTCTAGCATCTTACCTTACATAGCATAACCAACCACTTGTGAAAAGTATACAGTGGTTACTGTTGATGTACCTTTGATCGTTGTTGAGACCTGAGTATATGATAGCATCCGTGCTGGCTTGAGAGCCACAGAACACAGATAAGCCTAACTTAGTTTTATTTTCATTCCATCGTATGCGAGCATTCTAATGTAATAATGAATTTTGATTTTTGATAGATTAATAACTGCATTTTTTTGAATAATTTGATTCGTAAGTGTAACTACGGTTTAGAGATTTGAGTGCTCTTATATTTGAAAGATACATTTGCTTAATAGAGCTTTTATATTTGCAAAACTTTGCTTTTATGCTAGTTTCTATAAGTTCTGATTTCTAAATAGCAATTACTTTTTCTATTACACGTAAAGCCTCTGTAGTTGATATATGTTATACTGACTCTGGTAAATATTGCGACTTAACGATTCTCGTATATGGATTTTTTCAGACCATCTTGATGAGATTTTGAGCCGAGACTACATAAATAGGTTCTTGTATATCTTATATTTGGTTGCCTGTCTGTATTTTTGATGGATTAGTAGCAAGAAACCTAATTTCTTCACGGAAGGATTTTTATCTGCCAGACTGGGAAAGTAACATCGAATAGAAGTTGAACATTCCTATAAAACCCTCGTTAGAACACCTTGAGTTGGGGTAAATATATAACAGTATTTAAAGCATGTATTCATGGATTTAATGTTCCTAAAGAAAAAAACTTATATTTTCTCTTAAAATAATCTTTAATGGCTAAATACCATTAAATTATGTTATCTTCTAGTTGTTTTAATATCTCTACTTAAACTTAAAATGTTATCACTAATCAAATAATTTGTAAATTATAATTTTTCCATTAGATTACTCTCTGATTAAATACCATTAAATTATGTTATCTTCTAGTTGCGAAGTGGTTTTAATATCTCTAATTAAACTTAAAATGTTATCACTAATCAAACAATTTGTAAATTATAATTTTTCAATTAGATTACTCTCTGATTTGACCAAACTTCTATCTAAAACATAGTTTTTAAAGCTTTAGTTAAACTAAAAATATCTTTTAGGAATATCCTACTGATTATTTTCATGGTTTATGGTAATTTTGCTATTCGTACTGTACTGGGTTTCATTACATTGTTCAAAATGTCTGTGTAGTCACATTTTGGGTCACTTCACTCAATTTCATTCTAAAGTATTAAAGGAGTTACTCTTTATAGAATTATATTCTCCTGTTAGGGGTTGTCAATGTCTTATATTATTAGGTATATTATATATTTTTGATATTATTGCAAGATTGAATTAAGGGGCTAGTGGTTTAATAAACCTTTATCTTGCTGACTGGGGATTGTGGCAACGAACTTTCCTTTCGCTTAAGTAATTAAGCTCAAGTAATTAAGTAATTAATAATTAACTGGGGGTTTTGTATTGAACTGCTGCGCTGGCCTCAGGAACAGCCAATGAATTGTGTCTAGTGTTTTAGACGTTTTAAATTTTTATGGTTTTTATTTTACCTCTACCATCCTTACTAGCTCTTTGCTAACTTGCTCGTGGTGCTTGTGATTCTAGCATCTTACCTTACATAGCATAACCAACCACTTGTGAGAAGTATACAGTGGTTACTGTTGGTGTACCTGGGATATTTGTTGAGACCTGAGTATATGAAAGCATCCGTGCTGGCTTGAGAGTCACAGAACACAGATAAGCCTAACTTAGTTTTATTTTCATTTCATCGTATGTGAGCATTCTAATGTAATAATGAATTTTGATTTTTGATAAATTAATAACTGCATTTTTTTTTAATAATTTGATTCGTAAGTGTAACTACGGTTTAGAGATTTGATTGCTCTTATAGTTGAATATTCGTATAAAACCCTCGTTAGAACACCTTGAGTTGAGGTAAATATATAACAGTATTTAAAGCATGTATTCATGGATTTAATGTTCCTAAAGAAAAGACATATTTTCTCTTACAATAATCTTTAATGGCTAAATACCATTAAATTATGTTATCTTCTAGTTGCAAAGTGGCTTTAATATCTCTAATTAAACTTAAAATGTTATCTCTAATCTAACAATTTGTAAATTAGAATTTTTTCCATTAGATTACTCTCTGATTAGACCACTTTAGTCAAACTTCTATCTAAAACATAGTTTTTAAAGCTTTAGTTAAAATAAAAATATCTTGTTGGAATAACCTACTGATTATTTTCATGGTTTATGGTAATTTTGCTATTCGTACTGTACTGGGTTTCGTTACATTGTTCTAAATGCCTGTGTAGCCACATTTTGGGTCACTTCACTCAATTTCATTCGAAAGTATTAAAGGGGTTACTCTTTATAAAAATGATATCCTCCTGTTGGGGGTTGTCAATGTCTTATATTATTAGGTATATTATATATTTTTGATATTATTGCAAGATTGAATTAAGGGGCTAGTGGTTTAATAAACCTTTATCTTGCTGACTGGGGATTGTGGCAATGAACTTTTCTTTCGCTTAAGTAATTAAGCTCAAGTAATTAAGTAATTAATAATTAACTGGGGGTTTTGTATTGAACTGCTGCGCTGGCCACAGGAACAGCCAATGAATTGTGTCTAGTATTTTAGACGTTTTAAATTTTTATGGTTTTTATTTTACCTCTACCATCCTTACTAGCTGTTTGCTAGCTTGCTTGTGGTGCTCGTGATTCTAGCATCTTACCTTACATTTTATAATCAACCACTTGTGAGAAGTATATAGTGGTTACTGTTGATGTACCTTGGATAGTTGTTGAGACCTGAGTATATGATAGCGTCCGTGCTGATTTGAGAGCCACAGGACACAGATAAGCCTAACTTAGTTTTATTTTCATTCCATCGTTTGTGAGCATTCTAATGTAATAATGAATTTTGATTTTTGATAAATTGCATTCCTTTTGAATAATTTGATTCGTACGTGTAACTACGGTTTATAGATTTGATTGCTCTTATATTTGAAAGATACATTTGCTTACTAGAGCTTTTATATTTGCAAAACTTTGCTTTTAAGCTAGTTTCTATAAGTTGTGATTTGTATATAGCAATTACTTTTTCTATTACACGTAAAGCCTCTGTAGTGGTATATGTTATACTCACTCAGGTAAATATTGCGACTTGACGATTCGTGATCACGACTTGCTGGGCTTTTAGCTTTGTTTTTATATCATTGTGCAACTTGTATCAATATCTAACATTAGCTTATTTATTTGAATAGCTATACAAGCCTTAACAACTTATAGGTTAGAGTGTATATATTTCTCTTATTTTTTAAACCATCTAATAATTTTGCCTATTAGTCACTACTTTACCTTATACCTTACAAGCATTTCAATGTTTGCTATCATTATTTAATAATAGGTACTCAATGGAATATAATCGCTCCCTACTAATATTTAATATAGGCTGTTTGCTTAGGTTTTGCCTACATTATTTTGTGGGCTTTTACTTATTTTAATTTAATACAGCTTTAATTACCTTATTGCCTACACCTACCTTAACTTTTTGAGTTTTAGTTTGGCTTACCTATCATTTACTTTATTGTTAATTGTCATTAAAGCAAGCTGATATTAATAGTTGGTGGTTTACTTCATCAATTAATTTGTTAATTACCTTCATTCAATTTATTGTACACTAATTATCATCATTTAATTAATTTGTTTTTGATTTCACTAAATTAATTCCTTAATTAACTTTAGTGATTCTTCATTTTGATTGAAACATTTAATTGAATATTGGATAAAGGATAACTTCAGTATTATGTTGAAAAACTGATCTTAGCTTCTGGTTGTCAGTGAGTGGTATTTTAATTTTATAGATTTATTGTGGTATAATCATTATTGTCCACGTTTATTGATAATGTTGCTATTTGATACAAGCGTCAGGTGTCCTGCTATTGAAGTTCTTAGGCTAGGTTACATAAGAACTTCAATTGTAGGATACCTGACCCTTGTATCAAATAACGACATTATCAATAAACGTGGACATTGTTTTTGAAATTTTAGTTTTTTGTTATGTAATACCTTATTACTTACTTGCACTTATTCATAAATTTATATAGTTATTGAGAGTGGTACCTAGAACATCAAAGACAGTTAGCAGTGCAACTGGTAGAGAGCTGCTGGCGCGCTTAACCGAACCCCATCTCTCACTGAGCAACAGGATTTGCACACTCTCTCCTCAACTGCCTCTTCTCATATAACTAATTTCTGTTTGATTTTGTTTTATTGTTCATATTATTTCAGTATTGTTTTTTATAAACTATAACCTTACTCTGCTGTTAAACAGAGAAAGAGTGTGGCAAATTTTGGCGCCCAACGTGGGGCGTGATAAAACCAGTGTCATTATGAGCTAATTCCGAAATCAATTAAGTTAAATCATTTCAACATATGATGATTGGGCATTCAAAATTACAATTCATAGTAAAATACATTATGCATTAGACATTCTACGTTTAGAGGTCGCTTTGACGATTTGTTAGCTAATAAAGTGGAGCTTAAATATTTAAAGCGTAGTTTACTAATTCATCGGCTATGGGATTAATAATACGTCCATCCGAAAACTTGGCCTTTTGTCATGTGCGAAAAACACTAAAAGCCTTCAAAATAGGTTAGATTCCATTGGCGCAACAAATTCATACCTACAAGTAAATAATTTAATATGACACGTAAAATTTATAAGCTTTACGTCCTTCATCGCCTTTAAATATGAAGACTTTAATAAATATAATTTTTCATCTGTTTGAAATGCACAAACAGGGACTTTGTCATCTGCAGTTTTGCAGACGTAATTTAATATGAAAGACGAAAAACCACTATGTTTTAGGGTTTCTAAAAAGCCGGCGTTTCGAATAATTGCCTTCAGGCAATTACGCTTAAAATGCGGAGTTGCACCCGGCAAACTTTGTCGCATCGAATGAGACAAAATATGTTTTAGCTTGAGGCCTGCAAACAGCATATGGCCAGGCATTTATATTTAAAACTAAGCAAACATTTTTCTATTTTGCGTTCAACGCTCAAAGGAGCGTCAACAAGAACTTCGAGTTTGAATTAACGTTAATAAAATTGTTTATGTTAAGGCTCACCTTAGCTAAAATTGTGGCATCGCACAGTGAATCATGCTTACGTAATAGAGGAACATTGGGGTATTTTACAACAAAGTAGCAGTTTTTAAAGTTGAAAGGAACTTTTCATTCGCAAACTCTTTAGCCTACTGGAAAAATACCACGAAGGCTTTCGGGTCACTTTCAGTGTGCGAAAAACATACAAGGCACAGTTGGAATAGAAATACATTTTGAAAGACGAATGAAAAAACCTTGGGTTCAAAACCCTGGTCAAATTAGCCAGTGCTCTGAATGGAAATTTTTCAGATAATCTGAGCATGGAACCAGATAATTTAACAAATTAAAAAAACTATTGTTACATCCGTCGACGTTGAAGGTAGCTTTTCGATATAAAAGAACATGTATTCAGATAGAATACATACAATTTTAATTAAAAATTGTGAAGATCATATAATTACATATAGTTTTAATGATGCGTAATATTTTGTATAGGTGTATACGTTTATTTTATTACCTACTTTACTATTAATATTAATATAATTATTTTTGTTATCATTATTATTATTTAATAATGTAATAGAATAATTAATACAATTCGTTTGTTGAAATTGATTATATTTTTCACGTGAATTAAACAAACGCATATTGTCGCTGCATATTTTTCATTTTGTGTGCATGTTTTTGACAAAAACTTCGCATATTTATGTGGATAAATACCACATTTGTAAGTGCATATTTGCCTAAATCTATTAACTTTTTATTAAAGCTTTGATCGTGTCAGAGAGGATTATTTGGGACGCGTCCCATTACGTGTCGCTGAGTATATTTGCTTGCGGTGATCCTCTTTGCTCTTTCAGGTTGCGTAGCTCAGATGGTGATGTATAGAATAATAACTCGCTAACCTCGAAACATATGTACGTATTTTGATGTCCAGGTTTAGTATAAATTGACGTATGCACCTATGTTAATAACCATGTTCAAATATAATTTACAAGAGGAGCGTGAGGCGCATGATCATTCGTTGATCACTGCTTGGACTCAACCAATTTGGTTCCTTTGAAGAAATTTGAGGTTCCCATGAAAGTACTTTTAGTTTATGTTTGATTTTAAGAGATTTAATTCGTTTAATTTATATTGGATGCTTAATTCAGTTTCACTTTTATTTAGGTTCACTTCATTTTGACCAACTTTGTTTTACTTTTTCACTGACGTAACTTAGGAAAATATGAACTTGATGCCAGTAAGCGTTTGCCATTGAGGTGCTACGAACTGGACCAAGACTGGAGGGTTTGAACCTGATACCAGTAGCTGTTTGTGAGGTACTACGAACTGGATGACCAGGTGTGGAGGGTTTGAACTTGTTACCAGTAGGCGTTTGCCATTGAGGTACTACGAACTGGATGACCAAGTTGTCGTTTACCTGGTTTGCTCGCTCTTTTATACTAAAATTTATTGAAAGTTTACTGATTGCTTTTAAAACATATTAAGATAAAAAGCATAATAATTATCTTTCAAGATCAAGTATCAAGTTCAAACTTTAGACTGGGTGTTCTTTTTTGTGAATAGGATTACTAGTTTACACACCCTGTTCTTGCATTGGTTCCCAATGCAAAAACATATTTTTTCCTCTTTCCTTTTTAACTAATTCTTATTCTCTAAAAAACATATTTTTTATACATTAGTAGTATGTACTTCACTATTTGTTCATATTTATCGTCAATTCGGAACGTCTTCAAAAAAGTCGGTAATTATGCTGAAAGGAATCTCCCTAATAAATAAAGATTTGTTAGCGACTGTCAAAAAAACTCTGTTATAGTAGAAACGATCAAAAACTCATTTATGATGATATAATTAAATTTAAGTTATACTTTGAGCACTTTTAAACTTGGTTCTTGCTTATAGCTTAGATCGATCCTAAATTCCAGTCAATGGTTCCCCATCTTCATCCCTACTAAATTCTGAATTTTTGTCGTGGGTCTCCATTTGGCTGCTGTTTGTATAAGGGCTTCATCTGGCCGAATTGTAGGCCGACATTGAATAGTGCTCCATGTCCTTGTAAAAAATATAAACAATATATTAGTAATCAATATTGACACCTGATTCTTATCCTAATGCTATATCCAAAATTATAATTATCATTGAATCATAGAGTATATACTTAATTTTTTGATTGTAATATGAAATCATTATGTTATACTTTAGTTGGTTCACTGTGTACATGAAACCGAAATGGAACATTGTTGTAAATATTATTAAAAACATATCGGTACTAAAACAATTGAAAAATATTTTTGATGATGAATACTAATAATAATAATAATAATGTCCCTATTCATTTATTCTTATCTGATAAACTATAATTTATATTATCCATAGTAGGTATCGTAGTCATTATATTTGAATCACATTGTTGTACAACTTATGCTAAAATATGTATACGAATGTATTTGTTATACTTTAACCACAGCTTATAATAAACACTGTTGTCAGCGTTTTCCAGGTCGAGTTTCGGATTCGCTTCAATATTTACTTTGTGTAATGTGCATCATCACGCCTTGTCCTTGAGATAGCAGTTTGAATTTCCCAGCTATTTTACGATTTGCGTGGTTTTGGCCTTGTTCTTGGACTTGTTACTGTTGAAATTAATAACATTAATTAGTACGTATCTTGCCTGGTTTTGAAATTATTAATGTTTTTGATTATATAACATGGAAAAGTAAACATTGCCGAGATTGTTTGGAACAATATTAATAACATCGTATATTTATTACATTTGTGGGTTATTTACACCTTTTGACTGTCATCAAATATAATTGAAATGGATATTAGTATTTTTAATAATTATTATCCTTCCTAGATTATGGCCATTATCTAAGAAGGGTAATGATTGACTAATAATCTGCCTTTTGTTTCGGAGTAAAATAACATATAAGCTGTTCCGTAGGCATCAATTTTTAATGGTTCTGGCTTACTTATGTTTTATATTAGAAATAGGTGATATTTGCGATATCGATGCTGATGGCTGTCGGGTTGCATTTGGATGTGTATCTAGAATATTTTAACGTGTGTTTTCTATAAATGTCATATATGTATGATTCGTTAATCCCTCTTTCTTTAATATACGTTTCCTTATTTTACCCAAGATTCTTTTTTCTATCTTTATGTTGGCTTATTCTTATTTATATTTACTTACTCTAAGTTTTCTTCTATCAACCCATATGTTATTTGTTCTATTATATCTACGTTTCTATACTTTAAGGTTCCTTATTTTATTTCCTTATCTTATCTTATAATATGTTTTCTTAGTTATGTTGGCTTATTTTTCTACATATTTTATCGATTTATACATATTTTTCCGGCCAATAATTTTGTGATGTAATTTTCCTTTTTCCCTCTAACTTGTGATTTTCTCCATATGATACTTATCACTGCTACCCGGCTTCATGTGCCATGCTACTTTTAGCTTATTTTCTTTTATTTCTATTACCATTTTCCCGTATACTGTCTACTTTTCCTTATAACTTTTATATAAGTATCCATATGTGGATTCTCATTTCATCTCCAGGGTCCTCATGTTGTCCAAGCGTCTGACTTATGATCTTCCCTATAAGGTACTTATCTGTGACAATTGGCTACAATATTTCCTATATGACCTGTATATAATTTCGCTTTTTTGCTTCTCCTTTATTTTAGTTCAATATTGTACTTTCAATATTATAACTCTTTTAATCTCAATTTCCTCTTTAACTTCTCTTCTAATTAAATGCCTATGTGTTTATTTCTGTGACTTTCTCAGTAAGGTACTATCGTTAAACACTTACATTTAAAATTATATCAATCTTTCAAGATCAAGTATCAAGTTGAAACTTTAGACTGAGTGTTCTTTTTTTTGTGAATAGAATTACTAGTTTACAATATTGATATAATTATATTTGTTATCATTATTATTATATAATAATGTAATAGAATAATTAATACAATTCGCTTGTTGTAATTGATTATAATTTTTACATGAATTAAACAAACGCAAATTGTATCTGCATATTTTTAATTTTGTGTGCATGTTTTGACAAAAACTTCGCATATTTATGTGCATAAATACCACATTTGCAAGTGCATCTTTGCCTAAATCTATTAACTTTTTATTAAAGCTTTGATATCTGAAAGCGATGAAGGATGTGAATTTAAGAATTTTCAATTTTAGAAAAAAATACGTACATTTAATAACTAGTATAAAAGATTTATAGCAAATTGATAATTTAACATACTTGTATCCTATAATGAATGATTGAATAAATGAACATATTACTGAAATAATTTACAATTTTACAATATGTTTCATTATGCTAAGGTAATTTCTGAACTTATCTCATTATCTACTCTACACCTAGATATAAATATCTGTACGTGCAGTTATTATCACTATTTAAAGGTTTAAATATTCTAAAATCTGAAATAGCTTATCTAAAATCAGTAAATTTGTGAAGAGAGGAAGAAAGAAAAGAACAAGAGGAGAAAAAAAATAAAAAAAAACAGTTCAACACGAAGATGCAACTATAGCAGTACCAGAAACAAATTAAAATTTTGGACTCTATAATGTAGACATTTTTGTTTAAAAATATTTTTAGAATTACTATTTGGTATAACAAGATGTTTATTATGGTTGTTTCTAGTTCTATGTGAATGATTAACTGTTGCAATAGAGGATGGTTTGGTATAAATAAACAGGCATGCAGAATAGATGTACAAAGATCTTAAATTTGGATTATCCTTAGAATATAAGAGAGCTGTAGGATACATTTTGTTCATCTTTAAAATAACTTTAATAGTGTAATTCTGAACTACCTTTAATTGATTAAGGGCATTGTCGTGCAGACCACCCCAGATAGGTATCCCATATCTTATTAAGGATTCCACCAGCGCCCTGTAAACTATTAACAAGATTTTTTTGCTTAAAATATGCGTTAATGTGTAAAATCTAGGCATAAGTCTCCGAATGTTGTTAGCAAGTCGAGTTACGTGTGAGTCCCATTTGAGATGTCTATCAATTGTTATACCCAGAAATTTGGTAGACTCCACCTCCCTCAGCCTCGCAGTGACAAAATGTGGTCGATTCACAGATGTGAGTGAAAATGCAATAAAGTTCGTTTTTCCGATGTTTAGAGTTAGTTTGAATGTTTTTACGCATGGTAAAAATTTCTGCGAGTCCCTCCTCGCCCAAAGCCCTAACATCATATTACGAGGACCCCGTGAAGAAGATAACCGTACCATGGGCATACGATAATAATTGTATCGTTTTTTATTTTTAGTTCTGTTTAAGAATTTATATAGGTTATAAACAGCAAAGGACCCAGGACGGTACCCTGATGAACTTTAACTGAATCACTCTGGGTTTCACCAATCTTGACTATCTGCATTCTGTCTTCTATAACTCGAAAATACACTCAAGGCGACCCCGCGTACCCCACAGGCATTTAGAACATTCAAAAGTGTTGAGTGAGGCACCGTATCGAACGCCTTGGCGAGGTCTAGGAAAACGGCTTAACAGTTTGTTCCACTATCCAGGCAGTTTGTTACTTTTTTGGTAAGTTCTAGAATTGCATCAGGTGTGCTCTGTTCCTCACGAATACCAAATTGGTTATCTGATAGTATGTTATTTGTCTTGAGGAAGTTTTGAAGCCTATTTTTAAGACATTTTTCGAAAATTTTTGAAAAGTTATTAATTATGCTGATGGATCGTCAGATTTAAAATTTGGAGTGACTATAGCTGTATTAAAATAAGAAGGGACATAGCCAATTTTAAATGACAGATAAAGAAGAAAGTATAAATGATATTTCATCATTATTTCCGAGGTAATTTTATTAGGGCCTGCCGCGCAAATGTTATTGAGGGAACTGATGTGGTGTATAAGTTCTTGATCATTTACCGGTGCTAAAAACATAGATGTCAGAGTACTGTATTGTAGTTTGAATTTATTTTTTGGTGTTTCAATTGTATGAAGCATTTTGATACCTATATTACTCAAATATTTATTACAGTAATTGGACATATCTTTTTTATTTGAAAATGGCTCATGTTTTTCATTTTGGATCTGAAGATAATTATTTGTTTTAGATTTATTTTGAACAGTAGCTTCCGAGATTAGTTTATAAATTTTCTTAAAATCTTTGGGGTCATTATTTATTTTATTTTTGAAGTATTCATGTTTAGTTCTTTTTATTAATTTATTTAGAGTATTCCTATAATTTTTATATAGAGTTTCATAATGTGAGTCATATTTAAAAAGAAGTTTTTTTTCATCGAATCTCTTGTTTTTATCGAGTTTATTATGCCATTCGTTATCCATGGTTTTAGTTTTCTATTTTCTTTGAAAGTAATTATTGTTTTTTTTTTTCGGCAGAATTTTTCATGATATTCGATAAAATTTCAGAAAACTTACATGCCGCCAACTCTACATCCATGATATCGGACACATTCCGCCAATCTATGCTCTTAATTAAATTTTCAAAAATATTTAAATTAATTTTTTCGATTGTTCTAGTTACTGTTTTAGGGTTTAAGTTATTTATATGATGTTTTTTGTTTATATTAAGAACTATAGGGTAGTGGTCTGTTATAGCAGATTCCATAATATAAGATTCAATATTACAATATTCCTTGTGTTGTTTTTAATAAACATGTGATCTATGCATGATCCTGAATTCAAGCCTACACGAGTATAACCATTTATCATTGATTCAAAACCATAAGAACTCAAAAGCGAAACATACATATTATCATGGATGTCATTTTTCTTTAAGGTGTCAATATTAATGTCCCCCAAAAATATTTCTAGGTCATTTATAGGATTATTCCGTAAATACTCGTCAAAGTCATTCAGAAAGAGTTGAATGGATGAAGAGAGTGGTCTGTACATGCAGGTAATGCCATAACTAACCCTATCATTTACAAAAGACAATTTAGTAAAAATTACAAGGCCATCATTCTGATTAAAGTTGCCATGGTCATAATGAACGTTGTAGCCCGGGATAGAAAACATGCGCACATCATAAACTTTCCAACACTCGCTCAGTGCAATGATATCACAAGAGAGATCATAGGCCTGAAGAAAAGTAACAAGACTGTCAAAGTTTTTTTGTATGTTTCGGATATTTAAAATGCAAAATGTTTAACAATTTAGAAGCAGTATTAACAAGGTTGCAAATTGTGTTACAGTCGGTGCCAGTATGAATTGATCTTTCACACTGCTCAAGTTCATTCAAAATGGTAATTTCATTTTGGATGTTAGCCATTAAAACCAGAATAATCGATTTTACTTTTTAGAGTCTTAAGGTGAAATTCATAGACTGGACAACTTGAGTCCCTCGCTTCGTGTTTAGTATCATACTTAAATCCATAGTTCGTATTGGCCCTTTCACAATTTGTACAGTGTTTTTCTCCCCTATTGCAATTACGGTATTCGTGCTTACATTAGATAAAATAAAATAATAAAGATACATTTATTTACTTTTTGTATGTACCACAAATTAAATCGCATTCTAACACACACTGTGGTACAAGAGCATGTTTGTCGTATTTCCTTATTAATCAGTGAATTTAACTTTCAAGTACATATATTTTGTTTGTAAATAGCACTTACTATTTTAAATTTATTGAACAATGTTACATTTGTTATTCTATAAATATCTAATTTAAATCTACGTTAGTTAACCAAAAAAAAACATACTTAATCACCTACTTTAGAATTTTAAATACTGACATCAAGCCATGCGAGGAATTTCTATAAATAAAAGTGGCAATGCCGCCTGGCTGCCTCCGTTACTTCGACTACGTCTCGTCTACTTTCGGCCGCTTCCGGCCGAATAACAACATAGCGTAGTAGCAGCGAATATTAACTACGACAAGAACGTCCACTCAATGGCAAGAGAGCGCTACAAAGAAATCGTCGTTTATTTTCTTCGTTGCCTAGTAACGATTGGGCGAACTTCTCCGCACACAGGTTGAATTTAAATAAAAGCTGGCCATAAATGATATTGTCGTTTGCGGTATATTTAATCAAGTTTATGACGAAATTATTTATATCCCTAATATTGTAGTAAGTGAAACTCATGATAAAAAGAATACAAGATATGATCGATCGCTGTCTAAAACTCGTCCGTGGTGTGCATGACGTCATTGGTGACTAATTTTAAACTCAAGCTTATGGCGGCATTATATTTCCTACTTTATTAGACCTTAATTTAACAATATTTATCTTGGTACCCGACCCAAATGTTTAAAGATAGTTTCATAAGGATGTTACATATGTAAATTTTAACGTCATTACTAATTTTAAGCCCATATATATTTTAAAATATTTAATTAAAATCGGGCATTTAAGGATAGCACATGAAAAGCGAAAGGGCTTTTTCGCACAAGAATTCTATTTTCGGTTTACCGGTTCGGGTGTTTCATATTGGATACTTTATAAATACACTTATAACCGTTTTATTAAACTGAAATCTATAATATTTAAAGTAACGAATAAGAAATGTATAGTCCTACACTACATTTACTTTTAGCTCAATAAATAAAATTTATTCTGTACTTTCAACTAAAAATATTACAGTTTCATATATTATGTAATTAATTAATAATCTGTGTTGTTCTCTAACTTATTATTGTTTGTTAATACATATCAAAATAGAAAATAGCACTCTATTATGACATAAAACGTAGTATAAGTAAACTTATATCAACAGAAAGGATGCAAATAATACCTATTTATTTATTTATTTTTAAATAGATTATTTAAGAATCATAATTTACAATTTACACTCATATATTCATACAATTTGATCATGTCTATATTAATAAATATTACCTATGGTAATTATTATCAATACTTAAAGACTGGTAAGTTCATAGTCAATACAAGTAGTAGGTATTGGTATCGGCGGCCACACCTTAGTTCTAAAGACAATTAATGTAAAACGATGTAATTATCTATGAAAAAGTGTAATTTTAGTGTTTAAAATCTGGCTAGTAACACTTCTCTTTTAAATTTTTCCCGAACTTCACAATAGTCCAAACAAATTAATTTACCAAATAACACCTTATTATCAAACTAAATACCAGTTACCCAGTAATTAAATATGGCATTATAATTGTCATCTTGTCAAAGTCAGTTTAAAGCCTGACAATCTGCAAGAGCTTTTTACAATAAAACAGTAAAAAGCTCTTGCAGATTGTCAGGCTTTAAACTGACTTTGACAAGAGCTTTTTACTGTTTTATTGTATTTGCTAACCATTTTCATTTTTAGTTTTTTGCTTTTCTTGAAAACGGTGTCCGAATAGATACCGAATCGACGAAACTAGGTACACATTTCATTAGGGTCACTAAACTTGCACTTGTGCAGTTTACATCCTTGAGCCGGGGCCGAAGTGACTCTATAACAATTCAAACAAAATTCAATCATTTGTGGAGCCAAAGGCAATCAATTCCAGGGTATTACAAATACTTCAAGACTCGTAAGTTCATAGTCAATACATACATATAGTATTGGTATCGGAGGCCACACCTTAGTTCTAGAGACCATCAATGTAAAACTAAGTAATTATCTATGAAAACTGTTGTTTTAGTGTTTCAAATCTGGCTAGTAACACTTCTCTTTTAAATTTTTCCCGAACTTTAAACCGAAAGTCTCTCTTGTAGCAATCTTCTTCGAAATGCCTCGAACACACCCTAGCCAAAGAGCACATCAAAATTGTCCAATCTCTTACGAGCGTTTATCCATGCTTTTCTTTAAAAACATCCTAGGAGGAAAACTGGGAAAACCTAATGTATTTCGCTTTTGTGCAGCCCTTCGCTTGATTATTCAGTTTTTACACAGCCACAGAACAACGCATTATTTACCACGTAATATTTGACGAGCTATTAGGAACTAAACCTTGATAATAACAAAATCCGAATAAATCAAACTTAAATATCAATTAAAAACTACTTTAAACACTCTGAAAACCATCATTTATAATTAGAACAGCTCTACACAACATTAAAATATCATAGGTTAAGTGGGCTGCCGCCAAAATAAGTCACCCATGACGTAGTCGACAGTCGGCAAGCCCCGCCCATATGCGCAATGTCATATCTTCTTTTTTCTTTGTATCATGAGTGAAACTGAAGCTGAAATTTCGGTAGAATCATTATTGCTGATGCAAGACTGATGTTATTATATAAAGAGGTAATAAATACTTTAACTGAATCAGCAGATAAAAATTTATAATTTAGTTTAAATTTGTAAATATGGCTTTGATATTACCTTGGGGTAGTGAGAATCTAAGCAAGTGTTTTTGAATAACAGCTGCACTGATGCTTCCATAATTTTTACTAGTTTCGTCCCTGTTAGATTAAAAATAGCGATAACTCTGAAATCCATGTATGGCAAAATTGCAGGCCCGCAGCAACGCGTTTCTGTCGTCCGCTTAACATTCATTTTCCTCGTTAAACTCCTGAATTAATCGTTGCAAAAACAATATTTGGATCATCGAATTAAAAATTTAAAACCCTTTTTTTGCAACGAGGGAGCCCCTAATTTTCAAAATAATTTTTAAAACGGTTTAAGAACATACAAATGATTTTTATACATGATTATTACCGTTAGCGATAATTCATACTCCATATATATAAATAAAGATGATGAGCGAAAAATTCAAAAATTATTTGTCTAAAACACGATATATTAAACGTGTAATACTTAATAACTTTTATGTCTTATATCTGGTAAACCTTACTATGGCCAGCTTTCCAAGAAATTCGACCAGTGTGCGCCGGGTCTAAAGGTCACATGCCAGTATCATGCTAGTTTTCGCGCGGGGAAGAAGACATACCGTTGACGTGCCGCCGCGTAGAATGAATCTTCTTATCGTAGTTAATATTCGCTGGTAGTAATAATCGTAGTAAAACGGCATGTTTGGTATCTATTAGGTTGGTGTTCTTTAGTGCTTTGTAAGATTTTTTGAGACAAATCAGTGTTTAATACTTTATCATGGTTCATTATTGTAGAGTTTGCAAGAAAACAAGTCGGAATTTTCCCAAAGTTTTGTTTAATCGGTGAGTATTAAATGTCATTTCATTGACGTCCCTCGGGGACCATACAAAGCAATAAAATAATGCATCTGTTTCTAGTTTAAGTACAAGTAGATGACAATTAGCTTCTAATAACACTTTGCAAGTTTATTATATCTGCAAATCAAAAATTAAACTAATCTAGCATAATTAATATTTTCGTCTACACGAGTCCTAACGCCTGACCAGTCCAGCCCAGTCGCTTGTGCGCGTATTATAAACACACTTCTGAAATCTGAATGGTATATTTGCTTATAAATACCTTTAAAACCTTGCCATCTACTTTTACTGGACGGGTTTGAGGACCAATATATATGAAGATGTCCCGTTAAATTGCCATGGAACCGAATTAATAAAATTACTGTTAACAAAATTATTTTAAAATCAGGATATATAATGAAACTTAAAAAGCTTGAATCTTCTCAGAAACCAAGGTTTACTTACAAAAGCTGTCTTATTTAGAAATGAATACACTATTGTATACTTATTAGTTATTCAACTAGATTGTTTAAATAAGTTGTATACTTAAAATGAAATTTCAGGAATTAAAATCTTGTCAAGATTGTTCCAAAAATAATTTTGCCTAGTATTTTCTTAATCTCTATCTTTGCTTTGTTTTGTTCTTTTGAGTTTTTTTATCTGTGATTATTATTTTGATTTTTCAATAGCGAAATCAGTAGTCCTACTCCATTTAATTACTGGAACATTTTAAACGCCATTAGAATGCTAAAAACAGCAATTTTACATCTATTATGATAAAAGTATGTATATACTATCCTAAATGAACGATTAGATTTAGTATTATGGTGTATTGCAATATCTTTAACTTTTAATTAATATAAATTCACAGTCTTTCGCAAAGATGCAACCGGGGGAACATTGAAAATGACGAATAAAAATGCAAAAATGTGATTTGTGTAATAATTCAAATAGTTTTTAAAAGCAGAGTTTAAAAAAGTAAATATTTTGTATATTTACGAGTGTTTATAGCATTTTTAATTAAATAAATGCATTTTTAAAATTAATATTAAAGATTATCATAATTAAAAAATAAATAAGCAAAGAAAGGTGCAGATTATTACCCTCCACTTGTAGATAGGAAAATTTAGTAATACATAATTAGCTATAACATTACTGTAATGTTTTTAACCTGTTCCTATTCGTTTTAGCCCGTTTTGGTGCATTTGGTTATTTTTAGTCATTTTCGGTTAGCCGTTCCAACAACTTTCGGTTAGTTTCAGTTAGTTCAAATTTATTTTAGCCATTTAAACCGACTCCAATATAATCAAATTTAAAAATTTTGGTTAGTCCCGAAAATTCGGTTCGTTTATATTGGTTTTAACTTACTTTAATTTTTGTAACCTATTCCGGTACGTTTTAACCCGTTTTGGTGCTTTTGGTTACTTTGAGTTAGTCATTCAATCAACTTTCGCTCACTTTCAGTTAGTTCCAATTTATTTTAGTCATTTGAACTGGTTCCGGTACGTTAACACAAACTTAAATATTTTTGACTAATTTTAGTTAGTCGCCAAAATTTGGTTAATTTGGGTTAGTTTCGAGGTACTTTAATATTTTTAATGTTCCGATACGTTTTGGCCCTTCTTGGTGCTTTTGGTTTCTTAAGTAGTTTTGGTTGGTCGTTCAATCAACTACCAGTAGAGTTCAGTTAGTTTTAATATATATTAGTCATTTAAGGCGGTTCGTTCCGGCACCTTATATGCAATTTTAATGATTTTGGTCAGTTTTGGTTAGTCGCCAAAATTGGGTTAATTTGGGCTAGTTTTAACTTACTTTAACATTTTTAATCTGTTCTGATATCTTTTATCCCGTTTGGTGCATTTATGCACTTTTGGTTAGTCATTCAATCAACTTTCGATTACTTTCAGTTAGTTCCAATTTATTTTAGTAATTTGGACTGGTTCCGATACGTTATTATAACCAATTTAAATGCGAGTTTAAATGTTTTTGGTTAATTTTAGTTAGTCGCCAAAATTCGGTTAATTTGAGTTAGTTTCAACTTATAATAATCAATATATTACAAAATTTATAGTTTACAAACATTTTATAACATACAATATTACTTTATAGTAAACAACATTAATATTAGGTACCTAGAAAACCTAATTCCTGTATGTACCAGAGGAGAAAATCTATAACACTGGAAAAAATGTATCATCTTAGCATGTAGACCTTGAATTTGACGTATACATGTATTTATTAAGTATAATACATATACTAGCTATCAAGTGCCCAACGGGCAAATCCAAGATTTAAAAAAAAAACAATCAAAAACTCCCCTCCAAAAATTGCCATATACCAAAAAAGAAATAAACTGGAGAATCTTTCAAAATTTAGAGTAATAAAAGTTGTGCATCTTTGATTAAAGGTTTTTCTGTGGCCAATCCCTCTCAGTGTCACAGGCAGAACATTGTAGATTTTAGCACCAAGGTAGTCAATCGATTTAAGATTTAAATTTGTTAAGCTGTTTGGAATTTGTAAGTTTCTTTCAACATTAAACCTGGTAGAGTAAGAATGAGACACTTGTTTTCCCATTGCTGGATTTTGATGTATGTAATTGCAAATACTTAAAACAAACAATGATCTGACTGCTAAAATTTTGTCATTATAGATTTCACTAGTTGGAAACATTTTGTTTTTTCTGAAAATGATCTTTAAGATATAGTTTTGAATTGTTTTTAAAGGTTTTAAAGCATTTTCATATGAACTTCCCCAAACTATGATTGCATATCTCAATAAAGATTCAACAAGCGCTTTATAAACACAAATTAGAAGATGTTTGTTTAATATTTCTCTAATCGTATAAAATTTCCTAATTAGTTTTCTAATGTTGTTAGTTAATCTAAAAATGTGTTCCTTCCATTTCAAGTTCTTATCAATTATTACACCCAAATATTTAGTAAATTGCACCTCTTTTATTTCATGTTCAAAATCTTTTAACTTTAAACTGTTGAAATAGGGTCGATTTGCCATTGTTAAGGAAAATGCTACGTAGTTTGTTTTTTTAATGTTAAGAGTGAGTTTAAATGAGTCAAGCCAATTTTTCATTTTAGTTAAACCAAGGCAGGTTTTTTTATATACTTCTTCCCACGTCTCCCCGAAAAAAATTACAACAGTATCATCAGCATAGGAAACTACTATGCCGTTATCAAGTAAAATATCTGTTAAAGAATTTATATATATTCAGAAGAGTAAAGGTCCAATAACCGTGCCCTGTGGTATACCAATCAACACCTCAGAGGTAGTACTATAAACATCTTCAATTTTGGTCATCTGTTTTCTACCAGTTAAGTAGCTCTCAAAAACTTCTAACACAACACCCCTGACTCCATAAATATGTAGAGTATTTAGTAGAGAGTCATGGGGTACTGTGTCAAAAGCCTTTGCTAAGTCGAGAAAAGTTGCTAGGCATTTTTGACCTCTATCAAGATGTTTAGTAAGAGTTCTAGTTACTTTAAGTATAGCATCTGAAGTACTAATACCATTTTGAAAGCCAAACTGGTTCTTAGAGAGAATATTATTAACCGATAGAAAATCAGCGAGTCTTTCCTTGAGGCATTTCTCAAATACCTTTGCAAAATTTGTGATCACGCTGATTGGGCGGTAATTTGTAATATGTGTCTTATCTCCAGATTTGTAAATTGGGGTAACAACTGATATTTTAAAGCATTCGGGGACAGATCCAGATTTAAATATAAGATTTATTATATGAGTTAATGGACTAATCATATATTGGTGAAATTGTTTTATGATTTTAGTATGAACTTTATCATAACCAGGAGAACAGTCATTTTTTAGTGAATTTATGTGTCTAATAATTTCGTTCTTGTTAACTGGTTTAAGAAACATTGAACTTATTGAATTATATTTTATTTGAGACTTAACATTAGGAATTTTTATTTTATTAGCCATTAGTTTACCTACAGTAATGAAATAGTTATTACAATAATCAGCTGCTTGATTTTTGTTTGTAAACAGCCGATCACTATCGTCTTTAATTTCAAATCTGTTAAAGTTCTCCTTATTTTCGTTTACTGCATCTGAGATAATTCTATATACTTTTTTAAAGTCATGTTGAAGTTTGTTTATTTCTGCCTGGTAGTAATTAAATTTTTGTTTATTAATGATCTTATTTAAATTATTTCTGTAATTTATGTAATTATTTTTATTTTCTAAGTTGTTATTATTAATAAATATTTTTTTTAACTTGTCGCGCTTTTTGATTGCCATAATAAGACCTGTTGTAATCCAAGGCTTAAGTTTCCTATGCTCTGTATAATGAACTGTTCTATGTACTGTTGCTTGCTCTATAAATTCGCTGATTTTTTTTGTAAAATATTGAGCAGCAATCTCAGAATTATCGGTATCTAACACCCCTTTCCAGCTCTCTCCCTTAATCAAGTTTTCAAATAAACGTTCATTGAATTTTGAGATTACCCTAGATACCTGTCTATTTTTATTTATCTGTGCATTTTTATTTGAAAAATTAATCATTACAGGAAAATGGTCGCTTATCTCATTTTGCAATATAAAAGAGGCTTGCTGGAATGAACTTGTTTTTAGACCATTTCTAACAAAAATGTGATCCAAACATGAGCTACTAGTTGGTGTGACACGTGTTGGGCCATTTATGGCTTCATGAAATCCATGAAAATTTAAAAGTGAAATGTACTGATTCACTTCTGTATCCTCCTTGTTAGATATATTAATGTTTATATCACCAATGAGAATCTCAGTCTGTTTTTTGCATTTATTAGAATAGTAATCATCCAAATCATTAATAAATAGGTGAGTATTACTGGAAGGAGGCCTATATCCACATAAAATTTCATAGCTGTGATTATAAATAGTAAAATCGAGTTGACATAAGGTAACCTTTGAGTTGCTCAATTGAACATTTTTTACTGAAGCATCTAAACTTTGTTTTATATACACAACAGTACCATCATTTCTATTATAATTTGCATTGTTATAGTAAACATTAAAGTTATTTATGTTGTACAGATTAATATTTTATTTTAATTACTTTCAGTTAGTATAATAACATCACATAATTTAAAATCATATGCTTCAAGAAATATAAGTAAATCATTAAAGTTTTTATGTATGCTACGTATATTAAGGTGTAGAATAGTTATTATGCTATTATTTGAATTAATTAAAGTTTTAATGCTACCACAGTCTGTTGTACCTTGTAACTCCGCGTCCAACAAGTCCAATTGTTCACCTATCTCCACCTCAGACACATTAGGAGCCATGGGAAGTACCATAGTTTATTTTGCTTCTCGATATTTGAAGATGATATTTGTATGTTGGACAATCAGCACTACTGACCTCATGATGAACATCAAGCTTCTGCTTATGTTTGAAGTTTGCTCTGACACAATTAATACACTTTTTTTCACTGGATTTTGGGCAGCTGAGAGTGCTGTGCTCTTCTGCACAGTAACCACAATATTCCTTTAGGCTTTTACACTGGGTAGTTTTGTGATAATACTCCTGACATTTAAAGCATCTCTGGATAGAGATATCTTCATAAACGGGGTGGCGACTCCATTCAATAAACAGTTTTTTGTTGTAAATCATTTTATTAAACAGATTAGGTGAAGCTTCTCCAAATATTGTATATGTATTGTTGTGTCTATTTTCCTTTAGATAGGTAATTCTAAAATCCTCATCAGCACCAATAAAACTATTTTGTTCACGAATACAGATTTCCAAGTCATTTGCATTCAAATCACCACAATATCCAATAATCCTGAATCTTGGCTGTCGCAATTTAGTTACTTGTATGTCATAATCAGGTAAACTTTTTTCTGCTTCTCGCTTAAAATTGTCAACATCCTGTATATTGTGGCATTTTACAACCATACTGCCATTTTTGGTTGGCCTTATGTTTTTAATACCAATCTTTAAATTGCCTGGTTTAATGTTAGACTGGAGGTCCTTCCTTGTTTTTTGTGCGTTCTGTGGGTCCCTAGGTATGATCAGGATGCTAGGAATATTATTAGTGATTTTTTGTTCACTAGCGGGCTTACTTTGTATTACATCACTATAGGTAGGAATGGCGGTATGAATATTCTGACTAGTTAATTTCTCCAGGTCCATAATTTTACTTTTAAGTAAATCTATTATTTCATCTTTACTCTCAATGATGGTTGATTTGTCCTTTATTGTTTGATTAAGTAACTCAATTGTCTGAAACTTAATACATTTATGGCATAAATATTTCATAATTCTCGAATTTCGTAGTTCCAATACTTTAATTTCTGATGCAGTGACTTTGCTACATTTGGTACAAAAGTTGGTATTGCATCCATCACACGGAAATATTTTTGTGTTAGATGACTTCTTTTCCTTACATTCATCACATTCCATATCAGTTCACTTAAAATTATACTGCACACAAAATCCAGACCATGTTTAAATATGACTGCCTTAAGTTAAGGTAAATGGTAAGAAGTTTGGCAACACTGCCTGCCCACAAACCCTCAAATACCGTGAAACAGGTTTGTTTACTTCTTTTCAGGATGGAAATTATGTTGTTTTCTTTGCTGCTAACACTATATCCACAAACTAGAGGCTATAATCTGCCATACTAGACACTTTTCAGTATTAAATTTGTTCAAATGACACCAAAAAAAGCACAAATTATTACGACATAAACAAGGCGGTACTAATAACGTTGCCGCGACGTTGTCAATCACAACTTAGTTTAATATTTTTAATCTGTTCCGATACGTTTTAGCCTTTTTTGGCGCTTTTAGTTAGTGTTGGTTAGTCGTTCAATCAACTTTCGTTAAAGGTAAATTAGTTTCAATATATATTAGTCATTTGAACCGGTACATTTGGTTAGTCGCTAAAGTTCGGTTAATTTGTATCAGTTTTAGCTTATTTTAACATTTTTAATCTGTTGTAATACGTTTTAGCCCGTTTTTGGTGTTTTAGTTAGTTTTGGTTAGTCATTCAATCAACTTACTCTCAGTTAATTCCAATTTATTTTAGAACCGATTCCGGTACGTTATTATAACCAATCTAAATGTCTTTGTTTCATTTTAGCTAGTCGCCAATATTCGGTTATTTTGGGTTAATTTCAACTTACTTTAATATTTTTAATCTGTTTCGATACGTTTTAGCTCTTTTTGGCGCTTTTAGTTAGTTTTGGGTTAGTCGTTCAATCAACATTCGATAAATATCAGGTGGTGTTAATATATTTTAGCCATTTGATCCGGTGCCGGTACGCTATAAGCAATTTTAACGTTTTTTGTTACTTTTGGTTAATCGGCAAAATTCGGTTAATTTGGGTTAGTTTTAATTTACTTTAACACTTTTAATGTGTTCTGATAGGTGTTAGCCTGTTTTGCTTCTTTTAGTTAGTTTTGGTTATAGTCATTCAATCAACTTTCGGTTACTTTGAGTTAGTTCCAACTTATTTTAATCATTTGAACCGGTTCCGATACCTTAATTATGACCAATTTTAATGTTTTTGGTTAGTGTTGGTTAGTCGGCAAAATTCAGTTTATTTGTGTTATTTTAACTTACTTCCATATTTTTAATCTGTTCCTATACGTTTTAGTCTGTTTTGGTGTTTTTTGTTACTTTTGGTTTGTCATTCAAACAACTTTCGGTTACTTTCAGTTAGTTCCAATTTATTTTAGTTATTTAAACCGGTTTCCATACGTTTCATACTCCATACTAGTGCTGGCAAAAACCGTGAAAAGTTGAAACCGGTTATTCGGTTTTCTTAAAAATCGGTTTCGGATAAAACCGGGTATTCGAATAATAGTGAAAACCGGGTATCCGGATAACCGGTTAACCGGTTAATCGGATAGCCGGTTAATCGGATAACCGGTGAATCGGTTAATACACAGTCATCATAGGCTAATCATAATTTATAATGTTTTGTTCTTAAGCATATTTCCATTAGTTCAGTTTCCCTGCCGATTAGGGTACAATCATTAAATTCTAGTGAACCAAATTTGTTCCAGTTTTGGTCGTTATTGAAATAAACCCCAATGTAATAATTAAATTAAAAATATTGTTTATTACAAATTACAGTCGATATAAATTATGAGCAGAAAAAATATTACAATTCTTTAAAACCTAAATAAATATAAAGGTATTCTATTAAAGGTAGATATTATTTTTCAATCGCCCTCTAAAAGCATTTCCAAATGTAATCACCGTCCAGTAGGTATGTGGTATGTTACGATTCCAAATACCCAGTTTTTACTTTATTTTCTATCTTTTTTACCATTACTTGAGAACCCGGTGGCCCAGTGCCATGTAACTAGTACCTAGATAGGGTTAACCGAGAAACCGGTTATTCAGTTAATCGGTTAAACGAGAAATCGAGTAATCGGTTAACCGAGTATCCGGTTAACCGGTTTCGGTTTTTTGAAAAACCGCGGATAATCCGAAACCGGTTAACCGACTATTCGAAAAACCGTCTTCGGTTGCCAGCACTACTCCATACGTCAATTCTGTGGCTGCGCGTGCCAGAGTTTTGGTGTTCGAAATTGTCGATACCTTTTTTTCATACCAGTTTTGATACCCAATGAGTCTGAACAAAAAAATTGGAGGTCTGGTTATGGAACTTTATTGACTTTTAATATTTTATAATTTACAATCCCTCAAAAATATTAATAAAGACTTTTCAATACGTTTAAATAGCATTCCTAATCAAGACAATTAAATTTAAATTATGTGCTAAAAAATTCGTTTCCAAACTTGAAAATTGTCGGTCTCAAATTTCCCAATATTTCAATATCCAGATTTAATTTATTCCCATTTTTAGTTTTTGCGTAATCGATTTAGATTTGAATTTTGGTGAAAGGAAAAATATGACGAAAAATTAAAATGCTACGCCTCTGTTTGTTTACCCACTAGCCACTTTCTGTACCACAGTTTCATTGATAAATACGCACGTCACAGTCTGTGCTTTACGATACACTTTTCTAGAAAATTATGAATGACAGACTTTGTCTTTTTAAGTAAGTAGCCTTAGGTGCTTACATTAGATAAAATAAAATAATATTACCACCACAATATCCACAGCACGGCACATACGTACACTTTTGACTCTTGTGAAAAAATCTTGACACCTGAAATAGCGTTGAACACTAATATCCTCATAGATAGGATAGCTCTGCCTTTGTAAATAGATCCTTTTATTCGCAAGTAGACGGTTAAACTGCTATACTCTGGTGAAACAGGGCAGCAGTGCAGTTTCCACCGATTGTGCGAGTTCCATACTTTTTATTGGTGTTCATATATGCTATCTCAATATCATCATTGTCTTCTACGGTGCCATTCTGGTCACGAAGACACTTTTCATTATCCCCCAGATTTAAATCTCTATTAAAACCCACAATTTTAAATTGAGGTCTTCTCATTTTTGTTAAATTAGACTTTGTATCCGATGCTGCTTAGCTTGTTGTCAGCATCCTCCTTCAGTTTCTCGATATCCTGAATTGAGTAGCATTTCACAAGTACACCACCTTTTGATATGTCATGAGTATTTTTTATTCCTACTTTAAGATCTGCAGGCTTAACATGTTGGTATAAATCCTCCTTAGTTGTTTTCGTGCTTTGAGTTTCATTAGGTATAATCATCAAGCTTGGTATGTTGTTTGGGATAGAATTTCGACTTAAGTTTGGTGATGTGTTTTGCTGAACCGCAGAACTATATGACATCTTTTGAGAGTACCGGGTTTCTATATCAGTTATTTGCTTCTTCAACAAGGCGATAATTTTCTCCTTGCTTGAAATTATATTGTCTTTGTGGTCAATAATTCTTTGAAGTAGTGCATTTGTTTCAAATTGGGTGTATTTAGTACAGTAGAATTTTATATTCAACTGTTTTTGATATATCCTTTGTTATTCTCCTATAGGAGCTAATTGTTTCATGTGCATAAACATTTTTAAATTGGGTCGCTAGAAATGCAAAATCTTTTGAACAATGTGACAACCTAAAACTATCATTTATATTAAAATGAACAAAAAAAAACAGAAAGGAAAGCATATATCGCATATCGTTGTCATAAAAACGTTTAATTATATTTCTTTTATATACCCTGGAATTATTTAGTAAAAATTTGCTCCCTGATAGTGCATAAACCTATGAATAATACTCCTATTTTTATTAGGCATTGTGTTTTTAAATCATTCTCTTGCTTCCTAACAATGATTAATAATGTTTTTCAGACATGCAGGCTAGTGTACATGAATACAGATATGTATTATATATAAAGCGAATGAACATTAAATATTTATTCAGAAATACAATATACTAATTTTTATTTTACACCTGTCCCGATAGCAACACTACTTGTGAAATAATGATAACAATAAATCAAATAAGACATGTTTTATTCAGCTACATTTGTACGTTTAATTGTAGTGTAGTTGCATGCATGCATTAATTGTTTTAGGATATTCATTGTTCAGTTTTATTTTTAATATATTACTGTAATAACTAATATTAGTCACATAATGCATTTTGTTTGTGGCATACCATTTTTTAAATTTATTGATATTGTTAGCTAGAAGAAAAATAAAATAGAAATGATATGGAGTCACAGGAACGATGATATTACTATCTTGAAACAATGTTTCAAGGCATATGAGAATAAGGTTCGAGAACAGTTATTCCTGAGCGACGAAGGATATGAATTTTAAAATTGTACTGTTATTTAACATAATATTTACTACACCTCTGGTGACAAAAGCATGGCAACACTGGAACCAATCTGATGATTCCAAACAAGTAGGTCATAATATGGGAAAAAATATTACAATTTAATTTGGTTCGATGTAGAACCGCACTGCTGTTACGACGGGCTTACATATTAACTAAATTTGACTAACTAATTGATTTATAGGATATTTGAAATAATTCTTTTAGGATGGAGAATGAATAAAAGACAAGAGGAGAATAAAAGATTTTTAAAATTGCAATCCAAAACACCCCTCGGCAGTTTTACGTTCGTCTTTAACAACCAGCTCTCCACCTGGATAAACTTGCCCGTGTTACAAAAACTTTTACTGCAACGAAAAGGGAAGTTTTACCCCATCGCGCAAATTGCTACAAATTTATAACCACAATAAGAATAAAAGGAGATCCTCGGAAATTAATTAAAGCGGAAGAACTGCTTCTTAAGAATCTTAAAACTGCTGCACTGCCGCAGGTGCGGGCGTAATATAATAAACTTTTCGGCAAAGCTAATCCAGAATAAGCAGAAAGCTCAGAGAGCAATACGGGAATAGGTGGGAATACAAATAGGAGGGGTTCAGTCCGCCGTCCAGTTTTCAGAGAGGCAGTGTGCCAGTGCGTTCGCTTCCGATAACTTGTTGCGACCGAACGGCGCAGATTCTGCGAAGCGGTTTACGGACGTAGTTACGCCTCCCTTCTTACATGTTGAATATTGTTCTGAGCTGGGGTTGATTTTTTGTGTTAGTGCGGTAATTAAGTGATAAGGGACCAGTTGAATTTTATGGAGATGCTTTAGGGTAAGCGGACACTTTACTTTCACTTTATTATTTTAGTTCAACTGAAGCTCTTTAGCATTAATTTGTCATTCTTAACCACTTGTTATTCGGTTAGTTTATTTAGGGGTAAATAATTTGCCTAGCTTTCGATATGCCATGTAAAGTACTATATGCAACTTGAATTAAAAGTTGCAATAATCATAATTATTAATATTTGAACTTGATTAATGATGTTGATGCATGATGAGCCGAAATCAGATATTAATATCAGGAAAATATTCCTGTTTGAAACATGTTGAATATAGTTATCAATCAAAAAGCATGAATGCTATGGTGAAAATTAATCTATGAACTACTTACCAACTTCTTTGCAAGGATGTTGCTTCTAGTTTTATTTTAGACAGAATTTATTTCCGGCATCTTTTAAAATGTTATTATTCGATTGTAAACGCACTAAATAAAACAAGATTCATTGCTTATTATTTAGCCCCCTAGCGCATAATTATTAACCGCTCATAATTTTAAGGCTTAAAAATGGATGTTCTGGCACATTTAATTGTGCCCAATGGAAATTACTAAATCGGCTCTTATAATATATTTCTTAAAAAAACGTAAAAGCCCCCTGTTCACAGTGAACCAATAAACTTGGAAAAAGTGTTTTTCGTCCACTCATTTAATTCAATGAAGCAAGATTCAGCTTCTTTGGACAGTTTTAATAATAATTAATTGTTTTTTACAACGCCAATGTTTCGGCACGGGTTTGTGCCATCATCAGGGCTAAAATAAAAACAAAGGATATGGTGCCATGTGTTTTTAAATCAGCAAAACAAATCATGGTGATATTATCAATAATAATATAAAATTTGACACTTTAAACAAATTAAAAAGAGAACAACGAACAGTTCTTCAAAACTAAAAAATTAAAAAGTGTTGAACTACACTTTTACGTACAATGTAAATATTTAAAAAAATAAAACAAACAACAAAATTGACAGAAAAAATTATTACAATG